>CAIGRT010091781.1:5729-37140 GCA_903798405.1 Fraxinus platypoda
TTTTTTTTTTTTTAATTATTAAAAAAAAAAAAAAAAAAAAAAAAGTAAGAGGTTTATGATGAAGCAAAATAGTGTTTTCAAAATCATGCTTTCTGAAAGTATTTGAGGAAGAAGAATTAAAATAACCTATAAAGAAATTGAAAACCCAGATAGTTTGAGAAGTTTTAAATTTATTTATCATTGTTGACAATGAGATAAGACGCAATCATGCAAAGAAGACAATTTTCCATCACTGGAAAAACAGATTCAATAGGAGTTCAAGGTAAGGCACATTCATTGGGCTTACATCTTTAGTAGGGTTAGAATTTTATTTTATTTTTGGGGAGAGTTTCAGTACAATTTCATACAATTTGAACTTGTATTCGCTAACTGCCTTTTTTTTATGGCTGATCTGTCATATTTTGAATAAAATGATTTGTTCCTGTTGTGGCGATTTGACCTCCTTCAGGGATGGTAGTCAGTTACCCAGTAGTTGTATTCCAAGTCTCTATGTTGCTATACGGTTAGTAGGTTTAATTGTGTAAAGTCTGGCATTCAAGTTAAGGTAAGTAACCTATTTTGAAATTTGTTGCGTTGGTTTGTATGTATATGTAAGAATTTTTTTATTTTATTTTTTTATATTATGAATGATGAACGAAGGATAAGCATAAGGAAGCAAAAAAGGGTTTTTCTAATCATGATTTCTGCCATTGTTTCAGAAAGTAAGAAGTTCCCATCAAAGAAATTGAAAATCCAAAAGTGTTCAAGAAATTTTGATAATTCTTATTCTTGACAACGAAATAAGATGCAAATTTTAGTTGAGTTTGTTCAATTTATTGTTTTGGTTTGCAAATCAGATGCATTACAATTTACTTAAGTATAAACACTTGCTTCAGATTATCTACATGTATCTATGGCTTTGTTTGTTCTCTTTAAATTTATTGTAATGTTTTGCATGTTATATAGGTATTCGATATGCTATGACCAGCATCCGAGGATATTTATTAATTATCCCAGACGTTATATTCTGAGTCTCCATGTTGCCAGATGGTTAGTAGGGGTTATGGATTGTGTAAAGACTGGTACCCGAGCTAAGGGTAAGTTATCTATTTGGTAATTTGCTATGTTGGCCTTGTAGTGTTCTGTGAATTTCTGGCAGACAAGAAATAATTATGTAAATTTTTGTGTGCTTGCCTCCTGTTAGTCTTTTTCTGTCTGTATTAAGAAACTGCTTGAAGTATGTCTCTTAGAATTTTAGTTTGTAGCAAGGCTAAGGGCCATGAGAATTAGTTGGTATTACTACCTCTTTTTTGACTTCATCTAGTTCATTCATTAAAGTACATCTAGGATATGAGCTTATGCCATCTTTTGTTTCCATCTCTTTCTCTTGCTAATATTGGGGTATCTCTTGGGAATTTATTTGCTTGGATGGAGCGGTTCCCAAATCTAAAGTTCAATATGCATTCAATGTTGTTGTATCTGTGCCCATATGCTAGCGATATATTCTGGTAATTCACCTGAATATGCAATGAAAGCATTTCATTAATGATGTGGAGAAATGGTTTTCCTACCATCCTTTATGTACAAGTCGCTTATAATGATTGTGTTCAATTACAATGACTCTAAACGTCTTAATTTCTGTAAAACAGATGCCCCATAGGTTATATATGGTAAAATCGAACATGAGTGTTATCTATCAAAAGAATTAAATGTGTTTTGATTCTAAAGGAATATTTTGTGGTATTGCAGGTTCTTTCTCCCACCAGTTACTAATTTATGCTATCTGGTTGTCTAGCTTTCATAATGTGCTGGCTCTGCAGACACTCCCAGAGCCTAGTCACATTTCGTCCACATCTGTGCTTGCTAGCCCACCCAAAAGTGGAATATTTGAACCAATAGAAATATCACCTGCTGTAATTCCGCATCTTCCTTCTCCTGAGTATTCTTTCCCACCAATGTATCCAACTTTTCCAACTACATATGATCCAGTCCTGACTGGAAGGTGCCTTGTAAATTTCTCTGCCATTTCGAGTATCATGGACAAAACAGCATCTGACTGTAATCTACCTTTGGCAGCAGTAGTAGGAAATGTTATATGCTGCCCACAATTTAGTAGCTT
Source organism: Fraxinus platypoda (assembly GCA_903798405.1). NCBI lineage: Eukaryota > Viridiplantae > Streptophyta > Magnoliopsida > Lamiales > Oleaceae > Fraxinus > Fraxinus platypoda. Next base: position 7,828 of record CAIGRT010091781.1, read on the forward strand.
GCTTCACATATTCCAGGGATTTTACAGCACCAGTTCCGATAATTTAGTTTTACAAAACGCAGTTGCTGATGATTGTTTTAAAGATATTGTCAGTATACTTGCTAGCAGAGGAGCTAACAGCTCAATACCAACCATCTGTTCTATAAAATCTTCAAATCTTACTGGTGGTTCTTGTCCTGTGAAGGACATAACCACTTTTGAGAAAACAGTGAACACAAGCAAATTACTGGAGGCTTGCAGTAAAGTTGATCCTCTTAAAGAATGCTGCAGACCAATTTGTCAGCCTGCAATTATGGAGGCTGCACTTAAGATCTCAGGAACTCAGTCGTTTTTAATTGACAATAAGAATGTAATTGGACCAACAAATCATTTTGACACGCTTAATGATTGTAAACGCGTGGTTTATTCATGGATCTCACAGAAACTCCCTCATGATGCTGCAAACAAAGCATTTCGAATATTGTCTGCCTGCAAGGTTAACAAAGGTATGTGTTTTCATTTTTTAACCCACCTGCTATAGGCTTGTTATGTACCTTGAATTCAAAACGTTTTGATTCTGCAGCCATGTACTTTACTTCAGCTTTGGCCCCATGGTACAGCTGCAGAAGAATATTCAGCAAATCTGCTTTATACTTGATATGCAAGGATTTCAACATGATCAGAATAAATGATTTGATAAAAAGTCCTCTGCGTGTTCTACATTTTTTAAGGAAAAAACCTATGGCTTGTATTGTTGCCTTAAGAGTTGTTGGATGATTGGATCGTGTTTAAACCGGTTTTAAAAAAGTAAAGTTGAGATTTAGGGAATTTTAAATTGGAAAATACTAATTTTCTTCGAACTTAAAAAAGAGAGCGAATCTCCAAAACAAGTTTCTCATTATTTTGGTTTTAAGGTGATTTTTGATGAACTGATATCGTTCCTTGAATTTCTTATTTCGGAACCTCTTTTGCATGGTTATATGATTACTTTATGTTTTAAATTTGATTGATGAGTGTGCTTATTTCGTTTGTAGTATCAACCATTCATATAAAATGTTATGTTTCTATTTTCTGTACGCATATGTGTTAACAAATTAAGCCCCTATTTGGGCTCCATTTTACCAAGAAAATGCATTTTGGAATAGTAAAAAGTTGGAGAATGTGTGGTTGAAAAATAAGGAAAAGTTTTGGATTTGTGTGAAATTATTTTATGGGAGAATGTGCAGTTGAAAATGAGCGTTGGAAAAATGAATTTTGAGAATAATGGGGCTCAAACATAGGCTAATACTGAAGTTCATGCTTCATTATGTAAACTGAATAAAAATAATCAAATCCACGCGGTTCCTTTTATTTTCATAAGAACTGAAGCACTTGCGATGACCTAAACAATTAGCTAGTTTATCAAAGTTACTTATTGCAAGAATGATAGTTTAAGACATAATCTTGATCAGGATGCTTTGATGGGTTCTGCACAAAGATAAGCTGATTAGATTTTTACAACATTTAAGTATGAGACTTATACGGCAGATGAATCTGCTCGCAGTTCTGAATCCCTTGGCCTCTTTTGTAGAATTTATCACCTATTATAAAAGAAGAATTGGAGTGGATATGGAAATCTGAGCACTATATCAGAGCTACTTAGGTTTGTAATATTGTAAAGATGTATTATTCTGTGATCTAAATGATCGTCTTGTGGGATGCAGTTTGTCCTTTGGATTTAAGGCAACCATCAGAAGTAATTCAAGAATGCCGAAATATTGCTGCTCCCAATCCTTCATGCTGTAGTTCATTAAATACTTACATAGCGAGGGTACAAAGGCAAATGTTAATAACAAATCGGCAAGCGATTATATGCGCTACTGTATTTGGGTCCATGCTACAAAAGGCTGGGGTGATGACTAATGTTTATGAGCTTTGTGATGTGGACTTGAAAGATTTTAGTCTCCAAGGTGAGTATTTGATTTATGATTTCAATCTGAAATCTTTGATTTGAAGTTATAAGTTCCTCTGATCTGGTATTCTCTTCTCTCTCTGTTTCAAGATGGAGCAGCATATGGACAACAAGGTACTCTCTTAATCCACTTTGTCCTCTTTCATTGAATCTTCCTTTTTTGGTGCTTTATACGTAGATTTCCGTTCTTCTGGGATGCAGTTTATTGTTCTTTTTGCTGTGCGTGATTCCATTTATTCGGTTGCGAAGCATTAATTTTTTTTTAACTTTTCTCTTGCTTTGGCTTGAAGATGTCTGCATGTCCTTAATGTTTTACATAGTTTTAGCTGCTCTTGGACTTTGAGTTTCTTCTGTGTATGGTATCAGGCAGTCTAAGTGCTATAAGATTGGGTAACACTTCTATTAACCTGATAGGCACATCTCTGTGAGCTTATCATTCTTGTTTGATGAGATCTTAAGATGTCTATGAAAAAATCTGATTGCCTAATTACTGATTTAGTCGCAGCTCAGTAGTCAAAGGACTTTCATTTGTTCAGTTGCCTCAGTTTGTCTGTCGAAAATCGCAATCACTTGACTATTGTTTGTCGGAGTCCATAATCAGTTTTAAAACAATAGGTCTAGTTTCCGTGCCCGCATTCAACTGTTCAAGTATGCTGTAGTAGCATTTCTTTTCGTGTTGCCGAGCCTTATGTCTCTAAGCATCTCGCTCAGAATTACTGCATTAATTTTAGTATTCTGCTGCTTTATATATTTGACTAGAGAAATGCAAGCTTTGGTCAGATATCTCATGCAAAATCCTGCCATTTGACAAATTTGGCATTTTTAGCTGTTGGTTTGGTCCAGGTCTGAACCATTTGCATTATAGTCAGTTAGACGATTACATTCTAATTTAAACCTGTTTTGTCTAGCTATAAAAATTAATTTGGCGTCTTTAAATATCATAACACGATAAAACTGTAAATAATCTTTTATAACTTAAATTTGATAATGACAAGAAATTGAATTTAGTCCGTGATAGTGGACCTTTTAAAATTAGTTCAGATTGATTCCATCTTGGACTACATTTGAAGTATTAACATGTTTTAGCTTCTTTGTAACTGTAAATCCTTTTTGGGGCTTATAATTTGTCAAACTAGATACAGGTTATCGAGACACTTGTGCTTACTTAGTGGTTCTGACATTTGCCGAACACTCCTAGGTCTAAACTTATCTGCAATGCCATGTTGGAATCTTGTACTTTAATTAATATGTTTGTTTCTCAAGTAGATTAAGAGGTGGTACTTCTAGTACTTCATTACTAAAGACTGATAAATTTTTACACCCAAATGTAGGGTGTTTACTAGGAAGCCTGCCTGTAGATATGGTGTACGATAATTCATCAGGCTTGAGCTTTACATGTGATCTAAGCGACAATATTGCAGCTCCATGGCCCTCATCGTCGTCTTTCACGTCATTCTCTCTTTGCGCGCCTGGTAATTGATTAGGAATATCATTTATTACTGTTCACTTGTTTTCGCATTATTCTGTTGGGTTCTAAAGGGAAATTGAACTTGAAAGCAGTTTATAACTAAAGATGCACAAATGTTACTTTGATAATATGTTTAAATGACCATACACTGATGACTTGTACTTTAACTTGCAGAGATGTCCTTGCCAGCGTTACCAACATCAGAAACTTCAGGTAAACCTTGCTCCTTGGTTTTTTTACACGTGTCATCATTTGTTGATACCTTTATCATATCCTTTGTTTCTTTTTCATCAGAAACAGGCCATAAAACTTAAAACAAGAAAATGGCTTGGCTGAATGAAATCAATGCAGTTATTTTTGGTAGGAGACTGCTAGGTCATTGACCGTATTTCCATATTACCACTCAGTGAAGTTAATCTTGGTGTATTTCAGTCAGTCTATCCTTCTATGGACATTAAATCAGCAGTTATATGTTTCAGTTTTTTTTTTTTCAGTCCATAACCTACCCTTCTTCTCCCTAATTCTTCCCATTAAATCTTGGTGTATTCTGGTTGGTCTACTTAGAGCATGCTTGGGAGTGAGTTTAAGTGATTACAAGTGTGGCTCCTATGGAATGTTTGGATAATAAATGGATAGTAGCTTTGAGTCCTACGAAATTTGTGGATAAAAAGTTTGTTTAACCAGCTGAAATTATAATTCAAGCTTTGCTGAATGCACTTGATTTGTCATAATAAAAGCTTCTTGTTATATTGATCCTAAAGTTGTGGTCATCCTTGAGTTACTTGGTCTCTATCCTTCCCTCTGACTCCTTTCCATGTACTCAAGATTGAATAGGTTCTTTTCTTTAGAATGGTTGATTTGTAACTCTCGTTAGTTGATTCGTTTCTTGTGGATAACTTGATGATTGTGTTATTGTATCATGCAGGTTGTGATAGGGGTGTGGTGGATTTCTTTTTACCCATTTTTTCTGTTTTTGTTTTCGGTTCATTGCTGTTGTAGAGAGATTCTGCTGAGCGACAAGACCTGTTTGAGTTAGAGGGCTTTAGATCGAATGTGTGAGCGTATTACATGTATATTTTGAGCATCTTACTTTGTGTATAGTAGCCTTTTTTCTTTTTTTTTTTTAGTCTTCCACTGGTTTTATTTTATGATTAATTTCGTTATTAGGGTGCGTATGGCTAGTTGTTAATGCAATATGTATAGCAAGTCAAAAGTCATATAGGATTGACCGCTTGTCGAGTGATGCTAATTAACACTATTGGTATTTAACACTAGGTTAGTACCAACACTTGTGGTATTAAATTATGGGTTTAATTAAATACAATGATTTATAACTAGTTTAGTAGCAGCATTTGTGCTATTAAATTATAGGTTTAATTAAATACAATGATTTATAACTATGTTAGTAGAGGCATTTGTGCTATGAAATTATAGGTTTAATTAAATACAATGATTACATAGTTTATAGAATCTATAATATGCTGACATATGGATTGGTGATTCAACACGGCTAGTGCAAGATAACAGTATTCCCGTCTATAAGATGAACATAGCAAATAGATGTAAAGACATTCTTAAATTATGATCTTGATGAAAGTGTTCATATGATGCACGTAGCTTGATTTTAGGGCTAGTATAAATAGGATTTTCATTCTTCATTGTATGAACACAACACATTATTGAGAATTATTTTGCGAGGCAAATTTGCTTTCAATCCATTGTTCTTCGTTAGACAATTTACGAACTTATCAAAAATCGTTTTTGTGGCGTTCAAATCAACTGAGTGAGATTCTGAAATATTCAATCAAAATGGTCAACATATCGTTCGCGTATTTGTTGGTTATTTTGATTCGTTATTTTCGAATTAAATCCAAAATTTTGATTACTTTGGCTTTCTTGGGTTGGATTTTAATCTATTTGTGAGTTTCGTAATTCTTCGCTACTTGAGTTCACATCAATATCACTATGAATTTAAGTGACTTGACTGCAATTAAATTGAAGCTATGTGACGTAATTGTAATTCAATTGAAGTTAAGTGACTCAATTACAACAAATTAAAGTCCAATTATCTAATGAATTGGGGTGAAAGGTGGATGTCCCCCAATACAATTAACCCAAATAAGTTCCTATTGAGAGTTCTACTGGGCTGTTTTCATAAAAGGAAGAGTTCACAAATCAGGCATTAAGTTTAAAAAATGCAAAACTCAGATATTGAGTTAATTAATTAAAAATAATTATTATTTAAATTTAATAAATTCACAATTATACAATTAATGGTCACATGTACATAATTATAGGTCACAACTTATTTATTGATCACATATTATTAAATTAATTAGTCACAAATTATTTCGAGGTCACAAATCAAAAATTTTATGCGCCACAATTTATTTCATTGGTCACAGATCAAAAAAATTATAGGTCACAGTTTATCTATCGCATATTTTCAAATTTGTTGGTTACAAATTATTTTTTTGTCACAAATTATCGAATTTTAAAATTACGATTTAATGGTTAGTCATAATAAACCAAATAGATGGTCACATACACCAAACACCCTACCCCGATCTCGAACCACCACCAATACTTGGTCACAAATTAACCAAATAATTGGTCACAAACGTTATCCCACCACCGCCCCCACCAACAACACACCATCGCCGCCGTCGCCAACGCACCACCACCACCACCACAGAAACGCACCATCGTCGTCAACGACAGAAACGCACCACCAGTGCCGTCGAAAACGACGCCATGACTATCACACACATCGCCGTTGTCACCCCCCCCAACAAACGCTTGCTCCAACACCATACACCAACTCCACCTCCACCAACTCTAGACCCACCATCAGCAGCCCGATCCACCACTGTCACTAAAACCACCCAAACATCACAACACCATGGAAACCACCACCAACAACAAACAAAAATCACCCAAATCTGGCGTGGCCGCCATGTTCACGCTCAAAACCATCTCAACACCCGGCGGCACAACGTCGCTGCGAGCGCGTGGGTCTACAAAAGTTGAGTAGGAAAGAAGCGCACTCACACCCCTCGCCGTCACCTTCGCTGTAGTGAGCAGAGAAGAAGCGGTCATGAATCGCCGCGATCTGTGTACCGACGAAACCATAGATCTGCACGCAGAGGCGCCGAGGTTTGTTAGATCTGGTGGTGGCAATTGCCGGCAGTAGCCTTCTTTCCGACCGGCTTCGATTTTGGACGGAGAGAGAGAGGGGAGGGAGAGAGAGTGAGTGAGTAGTGAGAGAAAATGAGATTGAAAATGAATTAGGTTTATTTGAAATATTAGTATTATAATATTATTTAAATTAACAAAATATCCAATTAATACCTGATTTTTGATTAAATAAACTTCATACCTGAATTTTGAATTCAGAAGTTTAAGTACCTGGTTTTATGTAATTTTTCCTTTCATCAACATAGAAGATTAGGACCCTGTTTGAGCCACATTTTTTAAAATTTAATTTTTCAATTTTTTTTTTCAACCACAAATTATTCTAATAAAATAATTTTATACGTAAATCCAAAAATTTCCATTACTTTTTAATCATATATTCTTAAAAATTTATTTTTTTATAAAATCTATTCTTTAAAAAAAATAAAATGAAACCCAAGAAATTCTCATACTTGTGGGGTTGATTTATGATTAATCCAATGATGATTCATTGGTCATTCATCGTGTTTTTTGGGCGTGTTTACATATGGGAGTAGGTATGGGGCCAATGGTCAAGCTTGAAATTATTTCAAAGACTAAGTTGAAGATTTTAATGGTGGCTAAGTTTTATAATGGTATTGACCTTCCGAATTTAATTCAATGGAGAATTAAAAGTCGTTTGAATTTTTTTACAAAAGCAATAAATGGACAAATTTATCTTTCTTAGACGTCTTTTTTATATAAGCATTTCCTTGTACCATATAAGGAGATGAGTTTTTTGATCAAGTTGTCCACGATATCGAAAAATTCAAATGTTGAACCAGCACAAGCAACTTCTTTTAATAAATAAATAAATAAAAAGTTAGTCCATATTAAATAATTGAGTGCCGAAATGTACAATATTGACATTTCTAGTAAGTGTTTGACAATTTGAAATTTGTATGCCTTACAAATTTGAAAGGAATAATATTATTTATCTCATCATTTCGGCGGCAACGGCTCATTATAACGTAGACTAGTATTTTGAATTCGAGGTGAAAATTTTGAGGGATTTTATATTAAAAATTTCCTTAGTAAAATAATTATCGTTATGTATAAGGTATGATTGTCGTTTCTTCGATGTTTTAGTCAACAATGTACAGGAAATATATAAATTGAATAATGTAGAACGTATTTGAATACACGCGTATCTTATTTGTATATACTATTTGCTTTAAATTAGTTGACAAAATAAAATAAAAGGCAGAAAAAGAGAGAAAAACTTTTTTTATTTCTATAATTTATATTAATTATTCAGTGCTGATGTACTTGAATTCGTAGGCAAACTCTACACCATAACAACACGTATCTTATTTGAGAGTTTGACCAGAATTCAACCTGGTTGTTTTTTGACCTAAACTAGGATAAGATTTTGGTTGGAATTAGACCAATATCTGGATTGAAATCTAAGACTTACATCATTAATATGAAATATTTATTGTGTTATTTATTGTTCGCTTGGAAGTTGAAATTACGAAATTTTATTAATATTTGTTCATTTCAAAACTAAAATGTCTTATTAGAATATGTATTCGAGATCTTGCTTCGTGAGCATGGGCCCCCATAGTTATATATGTTGGAATAAGTACAAAAACTTTTGACAGAAGGGATGACAGATATATAGATGTAGTCACTGCATTGACTGGTTTAAAACTGTTTTTTGTCCAACATCCAATGAATGCTTGCAACCTAGCTATTTGTCGACCTATTTGTATAATTCTTCTGTATAAGTAGGATTCTATATGCTGAGCCATTCATCCAATAAAATAAAAAAAAGTGAGCTGCTAGAAGCCGTGAATCTTCTTAGCAAATAAAATAAATTATTTTCTAAAACTAAGTAATTAATAAAAAGTTGCAGTCCAAAAACGTGTGAACTGAAGCGAAGAATTGGAAAAATTGTCTTTTGAAGTGTTTGACTTGTGGGTTTTTTTCCAGAGGCGACTAATTTGAATATTCTAAACATTCCAGATGCATGGTTGCCTACAAGTATTAAAAGTTGAAGAGTAAACTTATTGCAAAGTCTATTTTTTCCTTCATTAAGCAAATTTTTATCCTAACATCTTCTCTTGCCTAACATTAAAACTTCGACAGGGATTTCTTATACGTAGTTTTCCAGGTGAGTTTTCGGGTTTTTTTTTTTTTTTTTCTCTTTTTCTCGTGTAGCTAAACTGCGTATTGGAAATAACTAATTACTTTACAGGTTAGAAAAATGCGTTGCCCACCAAGCAAAACTGCGCGTATAATCCTCGTTGCCATGGTCCTGGCCTTAAACTTGACACAACTTCCAGGACTGCCAACCTATTCCAACCCTTTCGATTCAGGTAACTGTTCTACCTTTTCTTTTTAGATGCTTACCGCGTAAAAGTTGTACCAAAATAACATGAAATACATACACTAAAGGCTAATTCAAGTTGTCCAAGCAACTTTTGATTAAGCTGCAAATATTTCAACGAGACGGTTTCTGATTTTCCAGGAAGATACTTGGCTGAAACAGAAGGAATTAAGCAATCTGATGATACCGTGAGAGTTGACCCTTTGGACAGTTTCAACAAGTACAGAGGAGGATATGACATAACGAACAAGCATTACTGGAGTGTAAGTCTACATACCCCAACCACGAAATTAACAAGACATAATCGTGATTTAAGCACTGACGTTTTCTCGTCTATTTTGTTCAGTCTACTGCCTTTACGGGCATATATGGATATGCCATTGCAGCGGCATGGCTTCTATGCGGTATTGGATATGGAGGGTTTCTTCTTGTAACCAGAACTTCTTGTATAAAGAACAGAAAGCTAAAGAAGAGATTGCCTTGTCTTAAGCAGTGTAATCTACATCATCTGCTACTGGCTACTCTCTTTACCATCTTAGCAATGTAAGCAATAAATCCTCTCTCTCAACTCTGTCATATTCAACTAGTAAATAATACTACAGCTATGAAGGTTATCGAAATATTTCACAGCCAGTTACATAGTACATAAAGAAAGGGAAAATAATAAAAAGTCCATTCAATATTTTCGAGAAAAAAGAATAAGCTTTTTCCACCAATTGCTTTGATTACACGGTATTTAAGTGCATATTTGGTATGCAGTATTGGACAAAACTCGACAATATAATATACAAGATTTTAGCTTCATTTTTAGTTTTCTACTGTTGAATCCGCCTTATTAAACAAGCCGTACGAGAGAGAGAGAGAGAGAGAGAGAGAGAGAGAGATAAGTGTATGGCATGGTCTGTCAGCATCCTATTAAACTATTTGCTATTCTTATCATTTTCAGAACTGCAACTGGCCTGGTTCTTGGAGGGAATGCAAAGTTCCATTCCAGAGCAAAGACCGTGATAGACATTATTATTGATACAGCAGATAATGCAACGGATACAATACATGAGGCAACGGGAGCAATGAAGAACATGAGTACCAATTTGGCAGAAGATAATGGAAGTTCTGAAACTACAAACTTCCTAACTTCTACATCCCGTAGACTCAACACTCAGGCTGCAGATATAGAAAGACAAGCGAGGAAGAATAGACGAGCCATTGATAAGGGCCTCAAGATAGTGTAAACCCTCTCTCTCTCTCTCTCTCTCTCTCTCTGTGCGTGTGTATATATTCATATACACATTCATCTGAGGGGCAGATCTTGAATACTATTTCATTTGTGATTGCAGGTATATAGTTAGTACATTGACGATTTCATTGAATTTGGTTGCTGTAATTGCTCTATTAGGTAATGTAGATTCCTTCAGAAACATACATATTTAAGTTATGAACAAAAAATCACAACATTTATCTTTCCGTCTTTTTAATAAAATGAAATCTCTTTGAATGCAGTCTTTGGAGTACTAAAATTTCGGAGGATTCTTTATATGTAAGTTACAGTATATGAGATCTTACATAGTTTCTTGTGAAGTTAAATGCACGAGTTTCTCATATATTTACCTAAACTCTTGCAGATTAATTGCACTATGCTGGATTCTCACCGTCCTCTACTGGGTGTTTTTTGGGGTCTATTTCTTTCTTGGAAAGTATGCTTTCTACTTGCCTTTCCTAAAAACAATACATCATTAAAAACAAATAAATTTGTACAGATACAGAGAATGTATATACAGGAACCTGATTCATTGATATGTTGGTATTGTTCCAGCTTTGCTGGAGACACATGCACAGCATTTGAAAGCTTCCAACAGGACCCCTACAACAACAGCTTGAGCTCCATTCTTCCGTGTGACGATTTGGTTTCAGCAAAATCAGTCCTGACCGATGTTAGTGCCAAGGTTTACAACCTGGTGAACGAGGTAATACTCTATTTCACCAGGAAGAATGAAAATAGTTATTAAGGAAAAAAAATTGTATATCTAATGATGGTTGAAAATCAATGCAGGTGAACAATAATATATCTTCATCATATGCAAACGTAGTTCAAATTTGCAACCCTTTCTCGCCACCACCTAATTATGAATTTCAGCCAGGGAGTTGTCCAGCCAGTTCAATCAAAATAGGAGACATCCCTCGGGTGAGCATGAGAAATAGAAGGCTACTTTACCATAAAAATCGTCTCGAACTTCAATATTTTGCATCTAGTTTTGTAACTTACTAGTCTTCCATTTTATGAAGGTGTTGAGAATGCTGACTTGTCCTGGTTCGGAGGGTGAGACCTGTAATGGAGGGATCCTAATTCCCGCTAACGCTTTCAATACTATAGAGGCTTACTCGACTTCAATACAAGAGTTATTAGACATTTATCCTGGTATGGAACACTTGGTCGAGTGTCAGATGGTAAAGGAGGCTTTTTCTGATATCCTTCACAACCACTGCAAACCCTTAAAGAGATACGCGAGAATGACTTGGGTATCATTGGTGTTTCTATCAGTGGTAATGGTGGCTTTGGTACTCGTATGGACAATTGAAGTACACCATGAGCAAGAGCATCATTCTTTTGGTGGTTCTATAAAACCCCACTCTACAGCAGCAGATATGCCAGAATCTGAGACAACTAAAGAAACTAACAAAGACCAAATCCCGATCTAGCCCTGTAATTAGCGATTCAGTTCCAGGACATTCATTAGCTTACCATACGGCACATAATACTTTCCAGAATCTCTTAAATAGATAGTAGAGATCGGAAAGATGACGAGTCAAAAACACGATATGAAACATATCTCAGTGGAGTAATCAATAGCAAACATTTTTTTCCTACAGCAGAGTCACAGGATACAGTGATATTTGTAAATAGCCAAATGTGGGGACAAACCCCTATAGCATGTAATGAAAAATTTTCAGGCAAGTGAAATTCATATTTATTGTTTTATTCCTCCGCAATATTTTGTAAGCTAAATAGCAAAGAGAAACATATACATAATAAACACACAATATATGAAAGCATAAGCTCACTGCACTGTAAAGAATTGGTTCAGCAAGTGTAGTCTTCACTTAAATTCTGTGCTTCCTTCTGCAACAATTCTCGTATATCTCTGACCCTTGTTTCGCACCAGTTTATAATCTGTCAAACCACTTTTTATCCACATATTTCGTGGACCCACAAGTACCATTCACTTATCCACCAATTCTATCTATTTGTAATTTAAACCGATTATAGCGATTATAGGGAAGTCAGAAGAAATCCCATTATTCTACCTGAGGAGGTTAGGTCTCTTACATAACATAAACAACTCCCCAAACATGAAGTTTTAATCATGACCAGGGCAAGCTCCATATAAGTTTATAATAGAGAAGGCAGATATCCTTGATGAAGCATAATTTGGCAACGTCCAGGGACATGCAAATTATACAAGTTAACCTTGGTCTAATCAGCGAACTTTTGTAGAACATTATTTTAACCTTTTACAAAACAAGGGGATGAAGATTAAAGGGCATCCTGCATTATGTAATTATGAAAAATAACTTCAATTTTAAAAATAAACTCCACGAGACACTTGATAGCAAGCCATAAAACAGATTGTAATCTGATAACAAAGATGTCAAACAAGTTTTAGATTAAGCATAGCGACGGAGAGTGTCACCTCCAAAAACTAAAATTATGTAAATCTACGAGCATAGTATCTCATACTAACATTTTGCAAAACATAACATTCCATAACAAAGTTGTCCAAAATACATTAAAAGCAATGGGCTACAACACCAAGCATGACGGATCTTTTTGCAAATTGCCTTCTTCAAAAAAAGATGACACACGAGCTCCATGAACTCTGGATGGGTTACAAAAAAGCTGAAGCATCATTACGAATTGCCTTCGTCCTGTAAGAAGGAAACAGCTGTAAGGCCACATGCATAATCTATAACAAAAGAAAATTAACCCGGTGAATTAACTTATGCCAAGACAAGAAATACTCAACATGATTGTGTCAAAAAAGACACCCGAAAACTTTGGAAACTAGAATTACTATATACTTCAATCAGTAGTCAATCCTCTTCATTCTTAATCGACATAGATAGATAGATAGAGAGAATCATATATTATTGTGATATCTCAATTGCATACAGGATATCAAAATAATCCAGATATAAATAATATTTCTATCATTTTGAACAATCCACAAAATATAAAGATAAATAGCACCCACTCTATCATTATTAGCATCAATTCCTTGAGTGTCATTTTTCAATATAATTAACGAAGAAAATTGAACTACATACATCTGGTACTAAACAAACCGCCTTCACTAGCAGCATTATGTAAATATTACAGTGAAAGAAATTACAAACTTATACATAATGGGGACATAGCCTAAAATCCACATATTTAATTTATTATGAACATTCCTAGAGGTAAAAACATAGGGTAAGAGTTGAAAGACAAGTCCAGATTACTTTTACCAGTTTAAACTTATATCTTAGTTATTTGAAACCAATGTAGGTTTGTTGTTCATTGCTTTGAACTGATGAATTAGACTTTTTATGTATTTTAATTTACCATGGCTAAGATTTGATCAAAATATTTGGAAAGACAGATGTTGCAGGAATCCTATTGCTCTTAGGAGGAGGAGGAGGAGATTTCAATATATTAAAGGTAGATATAAGTCGTAATTGATGTTCTCCCAGTGGTATGTATAATTGCTCCATGAATTGTCATGTCAAGTTGAGCTAGAGAATAGTCCATAAAGGAAACTAATATATGAACCCATTATAAGGATTCGAGATTGACTCTAGAATCTCTCATCATATGTCATGATTCTCATTGCAAGGTATGGGACTTGAATCCCACGTTTAAATTATTGGCCTTTCGGTGCGTAGTTTATATAAACTTGGTCTCTCCAGCTTCAATAGTTTGCTTTTGAGGTATAACTCTCCAAAAATATATATCAATAGTATCAGAACATGTACCACGTCTCCCGGTTGCAATCGAGCTATGCAGATGGTGATACCGGTATAACAAAGTTCATCAAGGACTAGTCATGTCTGACGTGGGCCCCGGGATCTAAGAACATGGTGGATTGTTATGATTCTCATTGCAAGCTATGTGACTTAAATTCCACGTCAAAAGTATAGGCTTTCGGTGTGTGATTTATATAGTTTTAGGCTCTCCAACTTCAATAGCTAGCTTTTGAGGTATGACTCTCCCAAAATCTATATCATAATCACATTGTTTAGCACAAGGATTCAAATGCAAGAATAGTCCTAAGAAATTGTTACATCTATGATCTATCCTTTATTCAGTATTGTTGACCATGGTGATTTGTGTAATGATAATGATTATACTCAAATACTAGGACAACAATATCAGAAAATGATCAATATGACTATGTACAGGTGAAGATAAGTTGGTTAAACAAGAGCAAAAAGAATGTAATTCATCAAATCTTCTGTAACACGGACACTTTAACTAGGGTAACATGTGTCAGACACTTGTCAGATCTCTCCAATGATCATTTTTCGTTTTTTTCTTTTTATTAGAAATATTGTATATTTTTAATTCAAAATTATTAGGAAATAATAAGAGCATGTTTGGCTAAGCTTAAAATCCAATTAAAATTGAAAATATAATCGTTATTGGGTCTCACTCGTTTAATAAAAGTCAACAATAACGGTTAGTTTTTCAATTTTAATCCGATTTTAATATCTACCGAATACGCCCTAAATAAGTATGCATATTTAAAAGATTTCAATAAAAAAACCAATAACAAGTATAAAATTAAAATTATACTATATAAATTAAGAATTTTAAGAATTTAATCAGCGCCGACGAAATGTCTTTTAAGTATTTTTTTGAAAATCGTGTGTCGACGTATTAGACATGTATCGTGTCAGACACACATGTTCGTGTCGGTGCATCATAAATCAAAACCAATGCATAGAAGACATAATTAATAACAAGTCATATTGTATACACCCATGCACACTATTAAGCAAAATTGTAATTTTCATACCAAGTTTGGAAATCGTGACCTAGACATAAAACATGTAACCTACAAACAATTGCAGCAATTTCTCAACCATCTACCGCTAACACCAAACACAACCTGTCATGGTTCCCATTGCAAAATATGGGACTTGAATCTCACATTGAAAGTATGAGCTTTTAGTATGTAGTTTATATAAATTTGGGTTATCCAACTTCAACAATTAGCTTGCGTCGGGATCGCGAAGCGTGGTGGATTGTCACATTCCCATTGCAAGGTATAAGATTTGAATCCCACGTCGAAAGTATGGACTTTCGGTGTGTGATTTATATAGTCTCGGGCTCTCTCTTAAGATCTATATAACAACCATAAATATTTTTCACACCACGAAATGGAAAAATAAAAATAAATGCCCACTGCATTTCGAGATACTGATTCATATAATGATGTGTGAATCACTGTATTTTACTACGAGTCTGGCTTCAATTCTACTTTGTAACAAACCAACAGATTTTTCCCTACCAAAACTTCGATTTTGATTCTCCCCTATTGAGTATTGGGGGCTCCATGTCAACCATCAAGATAAGCAGCCCTTATTCGTTAGTTATAATTATCTTGGATTCCATCTTAAAAAGATCAAACCTAGTTAATAAGTAGCCCAATGCTCCAAGCCTTATATCTTCATTATTATCGTAATGGATGCACCTCAAAATTTCCAATTCTTCAAAAACAAGAAGGACCAAAAATATTCTAAAATTTTCAAAAATAATTGTAACGTGTTGCAGGAAAAAACCGTACCTGTTGCGGAGTGTGTTTATGGGGAAGAAGGGATTCCAGATTGGAAACTCGGGTATCTATAGAATTAAATTTTTCATTCAACTGCAGCCCACAAAAAAGAAGAAATTTATGAAAACTGTTATGAATAAATACAATTCATATGCATATATGTTGAATTCATACAACATTACCTGGGAAGAGATGCATTTGCGATCAATCCAGAGATCTTTAAAAACGAAATGAGTCATTACAGCAGAGGTGGAGGCAAAACCCAGTGAGAACCATAACAATCTTGTTCTTATCATTTTCTTTATTTCTTGTGTTCCTTTTCCCTGATCTCCGTGTTCTGCAGAGAAGATGGTAGACTGCGGGCAAGTCGGGTGTTATCCAGGCCCGATTAGAATACGTGGGTGGGCATCGAACCGGATTTTCCGGTCCCGTCGAATCTGCACTTGTGTAAGTTTAAAAAAAAGATAAAAGGTGTGTTTGATGCACGTTAAAATTGAAAGAATGCATTTTAAGTAGGAAAAGTTATTGATGTGATGAAAAATATTATTTTATTGAAAATGTGTGGTTGAAAATAAGTAGAAAAATGACAATGAAAATGAGAATGTGGCTCAAACATGGGCTAAGAATGTGTTTGATTGACATGAAAAATATATCGTGAAAAAAGAAAATATTTTCTTTATTTTAAGGAAAATAAAAATATATCCTCACAAAGAAAATGTTTTTTTCTAAAAAAAAGGGAAAATTGGACATTTTTTAAAAAGTTGAAAATTATTTTCTATGGAAAAAAAAAATAGCAATCAAACACTTCAAAATAGGAATTTGGATAGAAAACTGAAATTTTTCGTGGAAAATAAATTCAATCAAACACACCCTAAAGGGAAATTAGGTCCAACATTCGTTAGACATTTAGCCCCTGGCCCTATTAAATTAAAATTTATTTTTTAATACTCTTCTTATTAAATACACATTTTTCAAAAAAATAATATTACACATAAACTCGATTTCAAAAAATTATTATTTTTCCTCAATAAAATGTGAAATAATGAAACCCAAACAGGACTAAAATTGGGGTTCACACTACAATTTTTATTTTCTCGCACCACATTTTAATTGCATTTAATGTTTTTAATCTTCATTCATTATAAAACTTATGTTTCTACCGATTTTTCATATTATTCTTATCCTCAAACTTTTCATTAGTTAACACAATTTGTATTTCCAAAAGTCCAATGAAAAGGCGTAAAACAACTTATTTTTCCATTGTATTTTTAAAATAAATAAATAAAAAGTGCAAAAAAATATATTTTTTTCCTTTATTTCAAAACACGAAAATAAAATATTTTGATATAAAGACAAGACATATTAATTAATGGAAGGTTAAATACAAGAATTTGACGAAAAAAGTTAAGAAAATAATTACTACAATGGGCAAAATTTAAAGAGTTTAAATGTAATTAAAATGTAGTATATCAAATAAAAAATGTGATGGCAATATAACTACCCTTAAAATTGTACACAAGTATCAATAAATGAAAAATACATCCATGCCATAGTTTTTAATAACTAGATTATATATATATTTTTTTGATACCCAGGTATCCAAGTTTAGCCAGACTAAATCCTGGACCACCAGCCACCGGCCCCTCAGTAACTGGACTATATTTTAATTTTAGAAAAGGTTTTATAACCTTTAAACACTATCATATTTATGTCTTAAATTTTTCTCATCGTATTCTTATTCTCAAATTAATATAAATCATTCCAAATTATGGTTTTTATCCAAAAAAAATTTAAGATAAAATAAAAGGACTAATTTGTCAATTGTATTATTTGAATAAGAAAAATAAATAATAATACAAAAAAGTGATTATGTATTTGACCATAATTTTAAAGCACGTTAACAATATTTTTGAATAAAAATCATGATTAAGGATAAGATTTTCTGATTAACGAAATGTAAAAAATAAAAATGTGATGAAGAAAAAAGTTAAAGATATAAATATATGAATAAAGGTTAAATGGCTTTTAATGTAATAAAAAAATGTGGTGTATTTACCAAAACATGTGATATTAATATAATCACCCTTGGTAAATTAGACGTAAATATTAAGTGGTTTGACAATTTTGTCCGGTAGTTATAAGTCATGTAATCATTTGAAAATCTAGATTCGCCAATTTGACATAAGTTGAAGATATGAGAACCTAGAATCACTTGATGGGAAGGATTAAAAATAGAAGATATGTCCGGTAGTTACAAAAGTAGAAGATTGCATATTGCAATTGTCAAAATAATAGTTTGAGGATCTACTTATATATCTCTTGTTTAAATAATTAAATTTGTAAATCATTACTCTACAAGTATATAGATATAATGTTTAGAAAAATGATAAAAAAAAAAAAAAAATGTATATGTGTATTATTTATTTATTTATCACAAATAAAAAATATAATTGTTGGACAAACCTTCAAGACATATTTAGCCCTTGTTTGCTATGGATTGCAATTAATTATTGACTTTAACTTAAAGTAAAATCTTAGGTCCTGTTTGAGCCACATTATTTTTTTCATTCTCATTCTTCTACTCATTTTTAACTACACATTTTTTTAATAAAATAATATTTTCCATCATATCAATAACTTTTACTTCTCTTTCAACCACGTATTCCCCATCACATCAACAGTAAAAATGCATTCTTTTTCAAAAAATGTGCACCAAACGAGGGCTTAATTTTAATTCCCAACAAACTATGACAATGCGTTGTACTAAACAAGTTAATGTAAGACAATGAACAAGATTTGTTTAAATCATTAAATCATGTATAATTGGTCAAATTTCATTCAGTTCCGCTACACAGCCAGGTTCATTGACAGGGTATTTCCCGACTGACGTGGAATGCAGATAAAAAAAAAAAAGAACACGAAAAAGAAAAAAATTGGAGAGTAATTCCCTGAGTACAGGGAATTTTACCAAAAATTTACCAAAAAATGATTGTGGCCTTTGATTTTTTTTTTTTCCCGCCTTTTTTGTATAAATCCTGATCTTTGATTTCAAAATTCTGGCAATTGTCTGGCAAATCTTTCTGTACCTATAGCACGCTTCAAAATTGGAAGACCTCTCCAAACGTCGTCTCCTTCCCCCAAATCCAAATCCACACCCACCACCCACACAATCAATTCCACCCAAATCAAGCGCCACACCGTCACCATCTCCGGCTGCGTGTATTAGTAAGGTACCATTGCTCCTCCGACAGCACTTCCATCTACTATTTCGCCACCCGACGATTTTGGATCTCCGGTCGCACTACACTCAACATTTTCTGCTCCACTCCGGCTACTCTTCCTCTCGTGGATAACTGTTACTCTATCTAAGATGAAAAACAAAGTTGAAAATTTTGAGGTTGCTGCTAAACCGTATTTTTCCCCTTTTCTCTTTGTCCACTTATTTGTGTTCCACTCCCTTTCGTTAATGATCTGTAATTTCTCCTTCAATTAAGCTGGGTTATTGAATTCTTGTTTAGTATCTTATATTGTGTGTTCATTTTCTTTCGTTAATGTTGGATATCAAAGTTAACCGGTTAAACAGGACAACTGTGGAAAGGAACCCTGATTTCAAAGGTGCATTTATAGTTCCTGTGTTAAAGCTGACTCCTCATTCTCCTCTCTGCTTTCTAATAGTATAGTTCCTTCTGTATTTGAGCATAATATTCCATATACCTGTGTTTTTATGC
Organism: Fraxinus platypoda; assembly: GCA_903798405.1. Lineage (NCBI taxonomy): Eukaryota > Viridiplantae > Streptophyta > Magnoliopsida > Lamiales > Oleaceae > Fraxinus > Fraxinus platypoda. The sequence continues at coordinate 27,311 of CAIGRT010091781.1, forward strand.
GCTCAGCTGAATGAGGGGCAGTCAATGCGGCTGAAAGATTAGAAATGAAACAGCAATTTAGAGAAACAGTGAGTCATAATTTTTCTGTTAATTTTATTGCTATAAAATACATATAATTTGATATTCATTGTTGTAATCGACTAAATGATACAATGGAGGGGAAAGGTGTCATAAGTTCGAATAGCCAAAGCATAACGACTATGGTATTTGGTGAATTTGATTCTACCGTGGAATGTGATGAGGACATTATTTTGATTTATCTCTTGAAAAATTATCTTTATAGTGTCCAGCCACAAAAAGTGCCCCTTTCACTTGATGACAGTAGTTTTGTACGCAGTGATGAATGGAAATATAGTATATTACTAAGCAGAAGATTTAGAGTACAATGTTATATTCTCTAATGTCTGAATATCATAGAGCTACCTATGTTAATCTCTGGTCCTACTAATATTTGACTTCATTCAAAAAATGAGTAAAGACAGTGTATGCATTAACTTGAATTTTGTGTACCAGCCAAGAATATCATTTATCCTTTATTTACTAATTGTACTTATGGTATCATCTATGAAAATGTACTAAAAACCATCTCATATATGTCAGTAAATTTTATGTGATGACACGATGATTTAGATTTGAAATAATAAATTCTACCATCACGTTCTTCATTTAACTGCTACCTGAAATAAGTAAAGACAGTTGATCAAGAAACTTCTGCCTGAATGTGCATAGGCTAAGAACTTTTATGCGGTGAGCTGTAGGTATTCCCTTGCTAATTGTTGTACCTGAATGTGAGATTATTCATTCGTCCAAGGAATTCAGTTATTCGAGGAGGATAATGATGAAAATTTTCAGTCTTTAGGCGGGTACTGGGCGATGGCCTTGAAGACTGTAACCGATTCTCCCTGAACTTCTTACTTAGATCATTAAGGCAAATAATTTTGTTTCTAGACTTGAGTTTGCAGCCAAATCATACTCAATTTATACTTAGCTTTCATGTTATTTCTGTTCAAATACTATTGCTATGTGGTTTATTCCCATCGCAGAATGGTTGGAATGAATGTTGGAATATGTCATAGTTGTCGATCTAAAAGCCACTACTTTGCCGAATGCCCATGAAAATGTCAATGTCCATCATGCAAGCATGAATTTGAGAAGTGTTTCGTGGTTGAGAAGGAGACTACAAAAAAAGGGCAATTATTTCTTTGATGCAGTGACAATTGTGGTTTTTGGGATTAGGTTGTCAACGAAAAATCAAGAGGTGAATCCTCTAGTGGTAGCACTTCCTCATTTAACCATGCGGCGACCGAAAGAATTGACAATCTGTCGCAAATGTTCCAATCTCGCATTCGCGTTAACGATGAAGTAGACCTTCGGATTTTGGTGTACGTGCCGGTATGCAAGACAAAAGGTAGCACAGAGTCGAATACATGAGTGGAGGCGTCGCCTTGATTAGTAGTTATTAATCGAACGGTTACATGAACTTTTTTATATGTAGGATATTAACTGACAATGTATTAACTAACAATACCCATCAAACTCATACCTCGACCTTATATTCTAGTTTATATAGTTTATACTTTATTGTTTTGGTTTTTGTCTTAGCGTTTATGTACTTCTGGAGTTCTTGTCTTCAATCTGTGTAGACAGGTTTGCAGCTACCTAAATAAACTGCTATTTTTTTTCATGGATTCTGCATTGGCAATGAATCGGTTTCCCATTTCAATGTTGCTGGCGCACTCGAAATAGTTTCATTGTTTAGTGTATTAGTCTTATCCAGATCCAGTAATTTCTACTTGTAATTGTGTTTGAAGATGTGCATTGGTTTATTACTTGCATAGCTTGAAAACATGCATGTCCTTTCATAAGCATTCGTGGGAAAAAGAAAGCAGTTCATCTTATGTTGCCTGTACTTGTTAGCGAAAAACTGAAACCAGTCTAGTAAAATCTATCAACCACAGAGGAAGCCAACCAAGTTTCTTAACTTCAAATCTTTCAAAAATCAGGATGATGGATTCAAATTCATACTCAAACACCAAAATGTAGAGGTGTATCACCCTCTTTTAGGCTAACAATCCCATCCCAAACTCTGAGATTTTCTGATGAAATTCCTCCTAATTTGAGGACAAATTGATCTTGATAGGTTTTAAGTTGCCTAATCAATTCTTTAGACAAAATTGTTATTATAAAAGAGTTGTAAAAGTCAAAGATCCTTCTAGGGTGTTGTATAGATGAACTAGAAGTTTTTGGGTTCGAGTATGGAACATGGAGAATGAGTCGCCAAAATTATACTAGCTTGCAGTCAAGCTGATGCTCGAGTGTCCAAAACAGAATCATTGTCCGTCCGTCTGTCGCTCGAGCGACACACATGTTGCTCGCCGACGTTTAAACGACGGTGTTTTTTGAGAAATCTTAGTTCGTGATTTTCAAGAGTTCTATCTATCATATACTACCAAATATCTCATATTATAAATATCCAATATCCATTACATTTTTGTGGGTAGTTGGTCATATTTTCTACCTTCATAACATCATTTGGAGATCAATCAACCACAAGTTGGAAAAAAATATCAAAATCATACAATCTAAAACACCAACTTTTTAAATATAATCAGGAATGTACTTTCTCAATAACTTTAAGAGGTTGCTGAAAATTGAGGGAGGTTGGACCAGAAGCACGGGAAGAGTACAAGAACAAAGTGTTCTTGGTGATCCACTGGATAGACAATTCCAGAAGATTGGGAGCAGGTGTGAGTGTAGCACGTTCCAGTGGGTCTTGTAAATTGCAGGAATTAAATCAATGAGTCTAGTGGATTTCTAGGCTGGATCATACAGTAGGTTCTTATTATTTATAGTGGAAGTCAGTGGCTTGGTCCCAGAGTTTTTAATCCTGTAAAGGATTTTCTTCGTCAACAAATCTTGTGTTATTTACTGTTTTATTTACTATTTTGGCAATTCAATATATGATTAACTTGACTTGATTGACTAAACATTTAGAACAATTAAAAGGTGACTTATTACTTTTAGTTGGTAATTTTAATTTCATGTTATTCATCTATTCACACCCTCTAGGTGATTTTAGGGTCGAACCCGTAACTTTCAAGAGGTATCAGAGCCCAAATTCGATTCCTAACCCTAGTTTTCTAGATGAGTAGTTCATTGTCTGTCCCGCCAAAATTTGATGGGAGTAACTACACCTATTGGAAAGTTAGAATGAGATTCTTCCTGAAATCGATGAATGAAAGTATTTGGTTGAGCATAGTAAATGGTTGGACTGCCCCTTCTAATACCGTTAATGATGTTGGCACCCCCATTCCTATAGTTAATTGGTTGAAAACGAATTTAGATGAGTGTAATTGGAATAGTAAGACTTCACATGCTTTATTTATGGCTGTATCATCAGAAGAATTTAGGCACATGTCTATGTTTGAGGTTGCTAAAGAGGTTTGAGATATTTTACAGACCACACATGAGGGAATTCAGGCTGTTAAGAATTCTAAGTTACAGATGTTGACCACTAAATTTGAAAAGATTAGGATGAAGGATGATGAGACCTTCGATGACTTCTATGCGAGCTTGAATGACATAGTTAATTCTAGTTTCAACCTAGGTGAGAGAATTCCTGAGCCTGAGATTATCAGAAAAATCCTTAGATCCTTACCTAAAAGATTTAGGCTTACAATTACGGATATCGAAGAGAACAATGATTTAGATACTTTTAAGATTGAAGAACTAGTTGGATCTCTCAAAACTTATGATCTCACCATATCTCAACCTAAGAAGAACAAGTTTATAGCTTTGAACACTGTTAGGGAAGAAGAGTATGACTCTACTAATACAGATACCATTAATGATGAGGAGATAGTTTATTTCGCCAAGAAATTTCGAAAAATGTTTAGAAATAAGAAGAAGTCTCAAGAGAGACATAGAGGTGCTCCCAATGAGACTAGAAAGAGATCTCAATTTGTGAGATGTCATAAGTGTCAAGGTTTTGGTCACTATAGAAGTGAGAGCCCTAACGGTAAGAGAAATCAGGGTAAAACTATGAATACAACTCTCACAGATGACGAGTCTAGTTCAGATAACCATAGTGAGAGGTCCACTCATGATGAGAGTGGAAAGTTTATGGCCTTTACTGTTAGAATTAGAAGTGAATTTGATAAGGACAATGAGAAGGTTGATGAAGCAGATAGCTATGAGCACTCTAGGAAGATGAGGAAGAGATTCGTGAAGCTTACCAACAATTGTTTTGAGGAGAGTCTTAAGAAGGTTAATGCACTTAAGCTCGAAAGAGAGGCACTCATGTATGACCTTCAGGAGTCAACCAAAAGCCTTAATGAGTTAAGATTAGTCAATGAGAACTTAAAGGCCAAGGTTAAAACCCTGGTAAGCGACCTTAATAAATCTAATGCTCAACTACATTTCTTTTTTAGTAGATTTCAGAAACTGGATAGTTTTTTGGGATTAAACAAGCTTGCTGAAAACATGGGAGGTCTAGGATATAAGCAGACCGATCATAATAGGGCTAGTACTTTCAAAACCATTTTTGTCCCTGTCACCAACCAACTTATGTATATTCCTAATCCCTATATCAAGAACAAGGGTATCTTAGTATAGAAGTCTACTAGAAAGCGTAAGACCTACCAACCTAGGAATGGATATTATTCGCTATGACAAACCGTAAATGCACGGATCACGTTCAAGTAATAAAATTAACTTTTTTAGTCCGGATTGTTGATCCCTCGACGAATGCTTACTTTCAATCACACAACTTTAGTCGATTTAAATTCAACAATAAAAACAAATACACAATAAAATTTGATTTTGGAAAATAAGGAAAATTAATTAAAAATCTACAAATAAGAAAATATAAACACTTGGAAATTTTGGAGGGAAAACGTGGTTGAGATTCATGGTTTCGCTTAACCGTTACCTAATTAATTTCTCACAAACCAATTAATAAATTACTCATTTACGATGTTAGACCTAATTTTTCAAGTTTAGCTAGATTCCTCTCTCGAGCGAAATTAATCTTAATTGATTGATTTAACCTTTTTTGCTTAAGAAGGATGGTATTTTCGAGATTTTATTAATATGTCATCACTTGTGGTGGAGGAATACCGTGGTTACATGAGGAAATAATGAGAGCAGTAAATGAGGAAGTACTACTTCCCTTACAATGAAATTCATGATAATGGACAAAAATAAAAATAAAAAATAAAAATCAAATCATAATGCTGAGCAGTCCATGTCTATCAATCTGTATGAGTGCCCTAACATGTTATGGCAGGTCAACTTCTCTATATATCTGATATCGCCGATGATCCCAACCTTCTACAGTGAGAGCATCTGCAACCTGATTTCCTTGTCTGTAGATGTGGAAAATTGTATCTCTGTCGAATGATATTATGTTTATGATCTGTCTAAGGATGCCCTGAATAGCCTATGGTCCTCCTCCTCCTCCTCTAGTGATGCACTGAGTAGTCATTATAGAATCTAACTCAATCCAAATATTTGAGAAATCGAGTCCTTTAGCTAGTAAAATCCCATCTAGAATAGCCCTGAGATCTGCCTCTAATATCTTGCATGATCCGTACGAAGCTAAGAAAGCCCTAATATATTGACTTGCCTGATCTCTGATGATGCCTACATGTTAGGAAAACCATCCTTGATGCATCTATTAGTATTGGTCTTGAAATATCTAACTGATGGAGTGCACCACCAAACCAGAATAAGGGGAGATAAGGAAGGGGGGGGGTCCAAAGCAATACCAAAGATGGGTGCAGTGCAGTATTAAATTCCATCGCCAATGCACAATTCAAAACAGTCTTCCCTTGTAAAGAAAATAGATCATGCTCTCCAAATGATACATCTGGCCTCCATGCGAATCCACCTATGCTTTACATCATTCCTCTCGATCCAAAAAAACTAAAATATCAGTAGAGGAATAATATTGCAATTGTGTCCACATCGAACATACTATCTAAAATACCGCCATCTCTGGAATCTCTGTCTGACTCCCTCTCCTGAACTCATAGGAATTTGAAAAATATCCCCAAAATGTTGTCATGCTTGATTGAAAATGCTACTGCCAGTGAAGACGTGAATAATAGTCTTAGTCTCAGAACAGCACTGGCAACGAGAAGCCAACTGGCATCCAATCCTTCTTTGAATAACCACATCTACTGGAATGAGGTCTTGTCATAGTCCCCAGCAGAAGAATGAGACAACAACTGGCAAAATGAAGCTCCACAATAATCGATATGAATCCTGACACTGACGTCCCATACATACGAGCTGTCATACGAACTTGGTAGCGAAGCTACCATACAAACAATGCGATCTGGAGAATCTGCAGATAAATGTATAGCCACTATTTGTATCTCCATAAGAGAAGGGATTACCTGTAATAAACGTCATATATCCCACCCAGTGTTATCAAAAAAATCTTGCGCCCTCGCAAACGTATGCTGCCGGTGTGGGAATAGAGATGCCAATGTGGTCTTACCCATCAAACAATCATACAAAAAGAATGTATGTCATGCCCCAAGGTGCCATGCAATGAGTGGCTCTGTCCGAAGCCTAACTAATTTAAACATCTTCCAGGTAGGAGAAGCTGATTTGGGAACTGCTATATATCTATGTCGATTGGTTTAACCAACTATATATCTATGTCGATTAAAACCAAACAACTGTATTAAATCTTTGTGAAAATAGCTCAATTGGTCACCTAGGATTAGGGGTATTTCTCGATCCCCTACACAAACTTAAGGTTTATACTATTTGGTATATAAAATGTACAATCTTCTCTGAAACAATGTATAAATCACTAAACATAATCATTCATGAGAATACTTGAAAATAAGTAGCTTAAAGTAGCTTAAAGAGTAAAAACACTTGAAAATAAGTAGCTTAAAGTTAAAGAGTAAATATTAAAATTAATTAAAGATAGGTCTAGCTTCAACCATAAATCCCAACAAAAATACTTAACCCATGTTATATAAATGATGAAGATGAGAATATTTATAACAATACATTACAAATATGGTAAAATAATTGAGAAAATAAAAAGTTATAGATAAAATTTTTTTTAAGCTTGGCCTTGACTTCCCCAAATATTTCTCCAAACCTTTGAATGTATTCTCATTGTGTTGTTGGTTTGTATCCCCAAAATATCAAGAAAATAAAATGGAAAAGAAAAGGAAGAAAAAAAGAAAGAAGAAATGAAAAGAGAACTCAAGGGAAGAAGACTAGATGATGAATAATCACGAGGAAAAGTTGCTGAATTCGGCTTATAAAATCCCTAGAAATGTGTCCCGAAGATTGCACAAAAAGTCCTTGAAGTCTGGTAAAAACGATCATCGGCTGGGAAGTAGCGCGCGAGCTGATATTGCTCTTTGCTGTCGGGTTAGTTTTTAAACATCCCCCGTGTACGCCATCTAAGCCCCCGTGCATGTGCAAGTTTTTTCTCCTTTCATGTCGTCCAGTTTAATCATTCACTATTTATATACATGGTCCCTCAACTTTGATCTTGTACAATCTGGTCCTCAATTTTTTACTTTCATTGCAATCATGCTCTCTAAAAATTGTATCCAAGGTTCTTTAACTTTCTGTACTTGTGCATTTTGGTTCCCAAATTCACAATTTTGCATGATTTTGGTCTTTTTATCTTCTTTTTGTGTTGTTCTATTTCCTTGGGTAATTTTTACCCACAAAGCAACAATTCCACAATTGTGAGTAGAAATGCACTCATTTAATCAATATTTAAACTCATTTAGGTATTACATAAGTGTGCAAAAACACACTTATCAGATATCAATGATCACACGACTTTGGACCTAGGTTTATCCCTACTTGTTTCAATTGTGGTGAGTTAGGACATATAAGGTCTCGATGTCATAAATTCTTGAATAGAAATAGAAATCAGGAATTTGATGGCCATATTGACTTCCCACTAATCAAGTGAGTCATTTGACTATGTTATTGACACAGTTGACTCGGAATAAGTCTTCCACTAGACATGTTTGGTTTAAAAAGTGTGATCTAAATTTTTTTGAAATTGATCACGATATTCTTAAAGGTAAGAGCATTTGTAAATCTATCTGATTAGGTGTTTCGGTGCGTTTTGATCAGAGAACCGGTACGAAAAAGAGGAAGGACGTGAACACAGTAGATACTTTACGATGCGAGACTAAAAAAATTCAAGTACGGGCGATAGTAACTAAGATGATTGCAGTAACAAACAATCACCAACAAAGGGTCAATAACCTTAGATCAAACTAACAAATATAGAACAATCAAGAGGATAAATTGAGAGTATTTTTCTTGAAAGTATTTTTGTAAATTAAAATCAATATTCAAAATTACAATCCTTAACAATTTACAAAGACCACCTATTTATAGAGTTCTGACTGGCCTGGTGATCGTTGGATCAGAATCATGTGGCATCATTTCCTTGACTGAAGCCTCAGATCACCAAGTCCATCATACATTAAATACATTGACGACGGGTCAGTCGCCTTATACATTAGGTTGACACACCCGATATTCTTTATTACAAACATTACATCAATCATTCTTAAAGATTGCCTACAAATCTTGTAAAAGGCAGTTTCAGCTTCAGGGACTTCAGTTGAATTGAGGGTTTTGGCTGAGGGAGCTTCGTATTGGTGGTCTTCTGTGTGAAGAGCTTCGGCTTCTTCTTTGATTTCTTACGTAGTGCTTCAGCTATAGAGTTTTAGCCATTTAGGCAGTGATTCGGGATATGAGCTTCAGCCTTTTGTTTCACTTCTTTGCATTTGATCAATTGAGTTTTTGTTGACTTTTCTTTCCACGTAGACTGCGACGTGGCACTTTAACTGGAGCCTCGGTGGCGAAGCGTAACAATATCTCCAAATTCATGAGCTATGGAAAGTGATCATATGCAAGTATGAAGCAACCTAAATGTCGAAATATGGAGTAGTACAAAAGGGAAAAAAGGTCTTAATGGAGAAAACTGCTCAATATTGTGTAGATCTTCAATCATCTAATGTAAACATTGTCTTTTCTCCCTTTCAAATTGCAATAAACAGTATATTATTAGCTGTGAAGAGTGCAGATGTAGAATTGAAGCAGCAAAATCATGGAAGATGATTAACACATTTAAATGCTCATTGATCTGATGAATACTGGAGATTCAACACAAACTATGGAGAGAGCTCTCGCAATAGTTTATTCATGAACAACACAAATCTAAAATCTAAACGAACTAATCCTTGGTTTACTCAAACCATACATGCCAACTTTAATGAAACTATAAAACTAAGCCCCTGACCACCATTAAAATTATAATTCATTTTTCTCTCTCTTTTTATTAGCCACACATTCTCCAATAAAATAGTATTACACGTAAATCCAAATTTTTTTTTCTTTTTTAACCACACATTTTTCAAAAAAATAATATTTCAAAAATTCGAAATGACAAATAATGGGGGCCAAACGGAGGCTAAAAATAATCCCAACTATATCAAATAACATAATTATTAACTAAATAGAATACAAAAACCGTCCCCAAGCCACTTCGGTTAGCTTACCATGTGCACAAGCTGTCTTGATTTGCATGTTGAGCCCCGATCATGCCCTATCTCTCTGTGGGTAATCTCACACATAGTTGTCAGACTCGACCCAGACACTGACTCGGACAATGCAGCAGGTCAGTGGTTCGACCGGTGACCCAGTGGTTGGACCGGTGGGTCAATTCTTGTTAAATATATTATTATCTATTTATTGAATAATAAAAATTTGACATTTTCTAATACTAATTAAATTAACTTTATGTAATTTAGGTGACTAAA
>CAIGRT010091800.1:0-21686 GCA_903798405.1 Fraxinus platypoda
CCCCACATTTTTTTTCCAATTTTTTATTCATGCGAGGTCGGCTCATGTGAGAGTGTGTCAACTTTTTTATCAAATTTTTTTTGTACAAGTAGCTTTTTTCATTAATTACTAATGCTATCGCTTGAAACGGAATCTAAATCTCAAAAATTAATTATTTGAACTGGAAAAATCATTAGACAAAGCTGTCCAAATAAATTACAATTTGTTTTGTGCACCTTTATAAGGATAAAAATATGTCCATGTTTTTTAAAATTTATATTTCTTCAAATTCATTTAAAACAACACATTTCATGATATGAGATTCATAACTTTTATCAACTTTTGAATCATAATTTTCATCAATTTTTGTGAAAAAATATTTAAAATTTAATTTTTAACTAAACCAAAAAAGTCACTTCTTCTATAGCCATCCATATAAATTGTGGTACATTTCTTTTTCGAAAAAACCGGATTCTTATCGGTTGGACCAATATAAAAATTCACATATTTTTGTTTTTCAACATTTTCAAAAAATTTCTCTAATCGTCCCCTCTATCAAATCAACCAAATTTTAATTCATTCTTAGCTATTGGAAAAGTGAAATTATCATCCTTAGTAAAAATGAAAAGGGATAATTACAGTGGAGGTCTCAAACCTTTTGAAAATGTGAAGATTACATCTAAACCTCTAAAAAGTAGCAACGAATATTCCAAACATTTCAAAATTGTACGGCGGAAGGACCTTTGGACAATTTATATCCAGAGGCACGTTAGTTGATCAAAAGTCAGTATTTGACCAATTTAAAAGGGCAAAATGATATTTTTAACATTCAATTAATTTTGAAAAGAAAAATTTGCTTTTGATGTCTCAAAACCTTCAAAATTATGATGTGGATGTCCCAAACTTTTAATAAATATGCATGATCTATAAAGATTTTCATCCAAAAATATTTATCTTCCCCGATTCATCCAACCCAAATGCTTAACCCCTAACCCATCCAACTTCATCCATTGGTAGGTGGGGAAGCTTCCGCCACCATCGATACTGTTTGGTTTTGAAGTGAATTGATCTATCTTTATTTATTTATTTCCGTTTCTTTAAAAGTTTTTGTTAAGAGGAAGTGGAGTTGAAGGATATAAAAATGAGTTGTTGGCGGTGGCTGACAATTGTGATTGTAGCTTAGGTGATGGGGACCATAGTGAGGCTCATCAATCAAGGATGAATATTTTTGTTCAATCTCAACCTCACACAATGTTACCACCATCACTGCATCATCATCCCGATCCATTTCAACTTCATTTTCTCTTAACAAGAATTAAGAAGAAATAAATAAAGACTGTAGCGGAGGCTTCCCCACCTACCAATGGGTAGGTTAGGCATTGCAGTTGGCTAACTGTGTGAATTAGAGAAGATAATATTTTTGTCAACTGACATCTTTTTGGATGAAAATTGTTAGAGGTCCCGTGGCGCACATTTATTAAAGATTTAGGACTTTCGCTGCACATTTTTGAAATGTTTGGGGACCTTCGATGAATTTTTTTCTTTTTTTCATAATTAAAAGTTAAAAGATTATTTATTTGGCCCTTTATAAAATTGATCAAATTATGTCTCTGGGCCGAAACAGTCCAGAGATCCTTCTGACGCACACTTTTGAAAGATTTGGGACCTTTAATGCAATGATTTAGAAGTTTGGGTATAATATGCACATTTTAAAAACATTTAGGACCTCCATTGCAATTATCTCAAATTAAAAAGTGAAGTCCTTCAAAAAATAATAACTAGTGGTTTTTTTTTCTCTAAAAACAATATTAAGTAGTGATTGTCCAAAAATAAAGGGATAATTGCAACGGCGGTCCCAAATCTATCACTTTTTGCACACTTTATCTTATCTTTCACTTTGTGCCACTCATAGTCCCAAACCTTAAAATTAGCACCTGGGGGTCCGTGGATTATTTCTGTTAGTTTGACCGTTATTTGATCCAATAAATTGACTTTGACTAATTTTAGAAGGGGTAAAATGATAATTTTGAAAAAAATTTAAAACTAAAAAAAAATAAAATTCAATGTTTATCTTCTTCTTCCCGCACCTACTACCCCCTCTCATCCCTCCCGATACTACCTCCTTTGACACGACCTCCACCATCGACAGTAGTAAAAAACCACAATTCCTTACATACCATTGGACTCTCATTACATTTCTCACGCTTGTCCATTGGTAGCAAGATTTGCTGCTTCAATAACAAATTTAGCTCTCACTTTCCCCATTTCCCTCAACCTAAACCGCACTTTCCATTCCCTTTCTTAACATTTCCCATGGTCAAATTCCCGTCTTCGCACATAAAATCGGAGAAGCCCCTATACATGGATGAGACAGAGTTTAAATCTCCAGTGTTCCATTGTGAAGACAACTCAGGTCCACTGCGAATACCCTTATTTGCCCTTCAAATCCCGACATGTAAATCCCCATTTCTACCATATAGAACACAATTGAATCACTAGCAAGGAGTTTCTTCTCATGTACAAAATTACTCCACTCGATTGTCAAAAGATGTTAGTGGGGGTGTCCCTCTATAGTCTATAGATATGCCTAAATTTTCAAATCTCCCCATGAAAATCCTTGGCAAAAATTGTCTAAAGTAGGGGCTCAGTCGAATATTCAACCTCAAAAAATAGTATCAGCACAATATCTCGGAACGGAGAATCCCTCGCCATTTGTTTGCATCACACTGTGTCAATGTCTTTAGTAAATGAATTTGGCTGGGTTTAAGACGAGGTGCGGTGTCGGGGTGGGAAGGAGAAGATGAACTATGATTTGTTTTTTATTTTTGATTTTTTTTGTTTCTTTGTTTTTTAATTTTAATTCAAAGTTACCATTTTTTCCCTTTAAAATTGGTCAAAGTCAATTTATTAGGTAACTAACGGTCAAGTTAATAGAAATCATCCATTTGGACCCCCCACGTGCTAATTTTTGAAAGGTTTGGGACCGCTGCTGCAATTATCTCAAAAATTAAAAGTCCCGACAGGTGTCCGAAAATCTACAAAACTCAACCGGTCAGCTGCCCGGAATCCCGGTGGGCAAGTCCAAACTCCAAGACCAATTCATTACTATACATTTTACCCTCGTCCCACCTTCCGCTTCCTCTGCCGCGCCACTTTTATCACCCCATACACCGACTACGCCGTGGAGGGTGGCGCCTTGACCACAAGCTAAGACACTTTTATTCATACCGAGGAAATGGGGCAGGGGCTGAGCTGCGGACAATTCCGCGAAAATGATCTGTTCGTTGCAGTCCAAACTGGAGAGCTTGAAACAGTTGAAGCAATGGCCGAGGAGAAACCAAATTTGTTGACAGTGAAAACCGTTCATGGTAAGCTTTCTGCACTGCATGTGGCTGCTGCAACTGGGCAGATTGAGGTGGGTTCTTTGTGATTTGTGAATATTTGTATATCTCATTTTCTTGAGTTATTTGATCAAATTTTCTTCGTTCCGTACTTTTGGTAGGTTCTTTGTGTGCTTTTGGATCGGTGTAGTAATCCAGATATCTTGAATCGCCACAAACAGGTGTGTGTTGTTTGATTCTTGTTTAAGGGAAGCTCATCCTGTTATTTTTATGTAATTTTGAGTCGAGATGCATTTTTTTTCTCCTCAGAGATTTTTGTCTGTTTTATATACTAAAATATGTGCATTGCTTTTCTTGGATTCTGATGGGATCAGACTCCATTGATGTTGGCTGCTATGCATGGCAAGATTTCCTGCGTGAGAAGACTGATTCAAGCTGGAGCTAATGTATGATCATTGCATTTTGCTTCTTTGTTTTCTTTTTTTTTCCTGTATTTATTGGTGAGTTACAAATTTAATGATTTCTTCTTGGGATTTTTTTCAGATTTTGTTGTTTGATACGTTACATGGAAGAACCTGTTTACATTATGCAGCCTACTATGGTCATTCAGATTGCCTACAATTGATTCTTTCTGCTGCTCATTCTACTCCAGTTGCACAATCTTGGTGACTATTTCTTCCCTATGTTGTCTTATACTAATACACCCCAATGTTTGTCTAATAAAAACAACTAGCTAATTATTGTGCTCAAATGGGAGGTCAGGGGGTTTTCGAGATTTGTTAACATAAGGGATGTAAGTGGTGCAACCCCACTGCATTTGGCAGCTCGCCAAAGACGACGAGATTGTGTTCACGTTCTATTGAGCAGTGGAGCTCTTGTGCTTGCTTCTACTGGTGGATATAGGTTACCTTTAATCTAGTTCTTTGAGCATTTTGTTGCATTTATCAGATTTAAAAAGACAGACAATATTTGCAGCTACTCAGGGAGTACACCTCTTCATTTGGCTGCACGAGGTGGTTCTTTGGACTGTGTCCGGGAATTGCTTGCTTGGGGTGCTGATCGTCTTCAAAGAGATTCCTCTGGGTAAGCAATGGAACTTTCTTCCAAACAAATGCATCTCCCTCGAAGTCACTTAAATAATTGCACATATAAGCTGAAAATTAATTGTTTTTCTGGTTTTAAGTCTTATAACGATTATTAAATAAATGTTAATAATTCCTGTGTAGCTAATTGAGAGTTTAAGGCAATTATTCGGATAGCTTCACTGGGCAATTTCATGTCTCTATAGAATTCCTGTGAGATCAATGAGCCAATCCGTTATATAGTAGAGATGTTTTAGGTGAAAACTCTTACAGAATGTGGACAACTCAAATTTGAGATGTCTACTTTAATGTTGCTTTTGCTGTCACTATGGATTAATGTTCAATCGCAATACCACAGTAGAAATGTTTTAGGTGAAAACGCTTACAGAATGTGGACACCTCAAATATGAGATGTCTACTTCTATGTTGCTTTTGCTGTCACTATGGAATAATATTCAATCACAATACCACCAATTGAACCAAACATCATTTGTTACATGTCATTGTTGCATCCTTGAATCTTTGGGAAATTCTGTCCTTTATCATTTTGATGTTGTGTGAAAGTTTTTTCGAACAGAGTTATTTTCTCATGTTCACCGATAAAAGCAAATAAATTATTTATATGGCATGGTATCTCTGCAGGAGAATACCTTACATGGTTGCCGTGAAGCACAAACATGAAGCATGCGCTGCATTGTTAAATCCTATTGCTCCTGAGCCTTTGACTTGGCCATCGTCCTTGAAATTTATCACTGAGCTGAATCCTGAGGCAAAAGTTTTATTAGAAAAAGCCTTAATTGAAGCCAATAAAAAGAGAGAGAAAGTGATCTTGATGGAGGCGTCTGACTCAATTCCACAATCTTCTAGTTCTGGTGTCACTGACGATGATTTTGAGGTACAAACCCTGCCAAAAGTATTTTGAATTGCATTTCACATAAAATAAATTAATGTCTTGCTAAGAATAGATCTCTGTAGATTCTTGATTCAGTTCATGTTGAGAATGGCTATAATTAAACTTTTTTTTTCGGGTCTAGAAAAAGAGGAACATCCATATCTTGTTGTCTTAAAACCGGAGATACAAAACTATGCGATGTCCAAGAATTTTACAACTATCAGAAACTGGGAGTAATATGACTTGTATTCCTCTGTTCATGCATTCAAATTTGTTATATAAAGGGTCAAATGAATGCTCTTTGGTGACGAGTCTTATGTTGTTCTGATATATTCTTAATTTAAAGATGTGGAGCAAATGCTTATGTATGATACGTACTGCTTGAGATTCTTTAAAAAATGCATAAAAACCATATTGGGGAAGGCGGAGTGAGTGAGACAATGTTCAATGTACAATATCTCTACTTGCTAGTTTTCAATGAATATTCTGTTTAAGAAGATAAATGGAGTTGTAATTTTTTAGCCATGTTTGGCTCGTGTTTATAAAGTACTCATTTATATGTATTGATGATTTAAATTGTTTATAATCACTTCCCAAACATGTTCTTAATAATATAAATGGAAAAGTGATCATGTGTACAACTGTGTTTAGTATTCATAGGTGCGCTTCAACAGCAACAAACATGGCATGTTGGGTAAGGTGTATTTGATAGTAATAGACACTACTAAGAAAAAAAAGATAAGATCATGTCAATTTTACTGTTGAGCCTTGTGGATGGTGGTGTAGCTTTCTCATGAATTACTTTTTATCATAGTCGAGGAATGTAATGGGAACATTCTTGTCATGCAGGCCAACGATTCCAAGCTATGTTGCATTTGCTTCGAGCATGAGTGCACAATTGAGGTTCAAGAATGTGGTCATGAGATGTGTGCTCATTGCACTCTGGCTTTGTGCTGTCACATCAAACCCAATTCTGCTGCTAATTCTGTAAAAATTCCACAATGTCCATTCTGTCGAACTGGCATTACTCGCTTAGTTGTTGCCAAGATCAAAATTGATGGTGACATGGAGATGGAGTTCAGTTCAAATACGCCTAGAAGAACAAGAAAGTCATTTAATCCTGGTGAAGGCAGCAGCAGCTTCAAGAGTTTGCCATCCTTGGGTTCATTCGGGAGATTAAGCCGTGGTTCGGGAAAGGTTGGCGTCGAATGCAATGAGGAGTTTGATAAGACTTAAAGCTTGGAACGAGTCGAGCTGAGGTCATATTGCTGCAATATTCCATCTTTATAACTTGAGTCTAGCACTTGATTGAAGAGCAATTGGGAATAATACCAGTAAAATATGAAATATCAGGTAGTCTGAAGTCAAATGCGGTTTTATAATTGTTAATTTCTTGAATAGAGGGTTTTCTCTATTTTATGTGCCAAGTTTCTAGTGCAAGATCAAACTTTTCATATGGTATAACACAAATGGTACGTATGAAAGACGTCCATTCCTCTAAATTGAGTTGCTCTGCCATTGTTCTTCACTATTTTATTTAGACAAGTGACGAATATTGTTGAGTCCACCTTACCAAACACACTATAAGCATAATGTAACTATAGACACTGAACTCGACTAGGGAGTCGAGCCAACATAAAGACTAGGTTAATGGATGACAATAATATAGATAAACACCCTGCGGAAGGAAATTTCCTCCCACAACAATGCGATTAGGCTGAAAAAGAAGACGATGTTCTAACTTCTTAACTCAAAAATAGAGAGTACAGACAGTTAAAATGAGAACTTGGTCATCAGTGTCCACACAAACATGAGAAAAGAATTGGAGATCCATCACCATTGCCTTCCTGGAATAAGTCTCTGTTGAAGTTTCTTTCACCATTTGATGAGTCCAGCCAAGAACTTGACTGAGGTGGAGCAACATGGCCTTCAACAAATAATGAATTCGGGTCTGGAACATGAGCAAAATCATCCAGACCATAAGCACCCGGGCTTGGGTTGCTTCTGTAATTGCTAGCAGCTCTCCTTTCTGCTTCAAGAAAGTGACCGAGAGATGAGGTGTTGTTAATGCTCACAGCATCAGTGCTTAGCTTGGAGCATAGTGAGAAAAACCATGTCTTGGATTTGTAACTCTTCCTGTTTCTTAGTGGTTCGGGTATTCTTCCCCTCGTTGATCTTCTCGAGAGCTCTAGAATGCTCGAAATACCAATGAGGTTCCCGAGAGTGATACTCTTGTCGCGGAAGAAAGAACCAGTGGACTGAAACAGGTGAAGAGCATTAACATAACAAGGACAAAGCTAGTAAACATTCCACAATGGTTATCATCTAGACAATAACACTGTCACCGTCTGTAATAATTCATAATGCATTCAAAATACTATCAGTTCAAGCCATCCCTTCAAGAATGGCATCTGTTTTATTTGAATTTTTCGAATTTTTATTTCACAATCCCAGTAGTTGCTCAATTCACAAGTACTTATGATATTACATCAATTTTTCACCAGTTTCCATGTGGGTTCTTCAATTAACAAACTGGACAAATGCCTAGATAACTAGTAAAAGAGTGAAAGCAACATCATTAGGCCATGGGAAAAAAGAAAGTGTTTGCGCAACTTTTAACCTTTACTAAGCATGACCCAATCTGACACAGAAAACGAACCAACATGAAACACAATGAAAATAAGCCAACTTTTACAGAGAAATGTTTACTCTTACCAGAAAAGGTCAAAAAGAGGTAGCAGGGACTAATTGATTATCAAAAATTAGTTGAAGGGCTTGTTAGATTGTTGATAGAATGATATTCTATGACCAAAAAAATCTCTTTTAAACAGAGAAAAAATGCAAAAAATAAATAAAAAAATCCATTTGTGGATAATATTACCTGAGTATCAAGATCAGAAGAAGAATCAGTGGAAGAAGTGGGGGAACCAGTGACTAAAGTGTTGAAAGAAATAGAGCCATTGAAATCACGATTCCTCACCAGCCCAACTCTCACATTTAGTGGTTGCAGCCCTAAAGGCCACCCTTCTTCCTGAAAAAACCAAGAAAACTCAAATAATTTATACAAAGATTTCAAGATTTTCTTATTCAACACAATCCCATTATTCAAGCTAAGTCACAAAACAAGCTTAATCACTCTGTGTGTGTGTGTGTGTGTGTGTGTGTGTGTTGGGTCTTCTTTCTTGGTGGGTGAGTGGGTGGAGGCTAGTACCTGGTGAGCCATTTCTTGAACTCCCCAAATGCAGAGTGGGATTTTGACAATTGTTGGAAGGGATCAAGTCATTTGATGGGAAGAATTTAAAGTGTCAATTCCATCCAACAATTTTATTCTTTTCCCTGGAAAAGGAAACAAATGCAGAGAAGACTAATAATGGATTTGGGCCAGTAGGACTCCAATTACACTGCCCACTTTTAAAAAAATGGAGCATTTATCGATTACTACGGAGATACGATTAGGGTACAGTATTATTCATTATACAATGTTGCAACGTATTATAAATTATTTTGGGCCTCTTCCTTCTCTCTTTTTTGCTCACTCATCATGAGGGTTCGAACCCCACAAATGAGGGGAGAGTCGACTGAACATCTCAGTCAAACAGGAATTTCGTCCATATCTAATCCCTAATTCTTGTTACCCTGACTAATCGGGTTTGATGAATTGTATAATTTTTTCTAATATCGTCTGATTCAACGTACTCAACATTTGATAAAGTACATTGACATTAAAGTACTCTTAGAAAGAAGATTCTAAAGTAAAAAATGACATAATTGATTAGTTTTATGGAATTACTAGAGTAGAAAAATTAAAACCAAGAACCATTTCTTGAAAATGTGTTCTAGAACTCACCAAAGGCTTTAGATGCATCCTTGTGTCCCCGATGCGGGGTGGGACACAAATATGCTTATTGCTGGATCATGGGTGACACAAATATGCTTTGTTACATCATGGGATAAGAATACTGTCAGTATCGAAGTATTTTTCTCGCGTAAATGAAAATAGTAATTTAGATAGAGGTGTCAAAAAGGGTCAATCTAATCAAACCCGAACAACCCATAACATTAAAAGGGTCCCTAGCATCGGTGTCGACACCTTTCGTACTCTTTACATAAAAAACCAGCATGCCCTTATTTAGTAGTAATTAAAATCTAACTTTTAATTTAAGTCAGAGTCAACAATGAATTTTAACCACTTTTTACGAGGCCCACAACTTTTCAACTACACAATTTATTAATTTTATCAAAATATACTAAAAATATGATTTTAATTTCCACCCAGCAAGGGTGACAAAGGTACAGAAAAGGAATGGTAGTAAAAGAATAAAGGATTGGCAATTTGGGAAGCAAAGGAAGCGAAGACAACGGAAGACTTTAATGTACACAAAGATCGATGTTTGGCAAGCTGTTAGTGTCGGTTTGATGATGTGAAAAAGAGAAAGATGCCACGATTGAGATAAATTAAACACGAAATTCAACTATTAAAAAATATAAAATGGACCAGACTCGATAGTCATGACTCTTTGCCCATATTAGGTTTACCCTTTTTTTTTTTTGTCATTTATGTTTCAATATTTAAAATTGCTTTAAATTAAACCGAAAAATTCTCCCAAAGATATATTAATTACCATATGAATTTAAATTTCAACAAATTTACGTACAAATAGACTTCTATCGACCAATATATTTAATTTCTCAGTTCTTCGAAAGATGATATTGTATCGCTAAAACAGTGTTTGAAACCACATCAAAACACAAAAATGGTTTGATTTGAAAATAGTTGAAAAATTGTCCAAATCGAACCATATTCATCCCTAGTAGACAAGATAATATATGCTGCAGAAATGATGTGGCTGAGAAGAAACCTAAATGAGTTTCGGGAGTTTCAAATCGAGACAACATAGATCTATCATAAAGATCCAAAGAGATGCAATGACATATTTAGAGACTGTACCGAAAATATTGAACATAATTAAAAAAAAGAAAAAAAAGGGAAAGAAAGAAAGAAAGAAAGAAAAAAGAATTCAAATCTTATCCACGGTATGTAAGGACAATATGGAAAAGCAAACACAATGAAATAATCACTTATAGGGTCAAAGGTCCCAATGAACTTAAATGAATTCAGATACAAAGAACACAATGAGGAAGAACCAAAGAACAGAAATGCTGTGGTAGACATTATCAGGCCATCAATATATGTTCCCTTGCCAGACAAAACAATTCAATTACTCTTTTCACACTCTTTTCATCTTTAGCATATGAAATATCTGAGTCATCTGATGAGTTAAATATTTGATAACACCCAATCTTTAGGTGTGGTCATGGATTACTCATCAAACTTCAGAATCTTTAGGGCATTGCACTCCATTTCCCATCCAACTTTGGGTGTGATATCACTCAGCTTTAGGAGCGTTGCACTCCATTATTCACGAGTTAAATATTTCAACACCCACCCAATTTTGATTGCGGTCACCGGTTATTCACCGAATTTCAGAATGCTTATTGATTCAATGAGATTATGAAACACGATTATATAAAAGAAAATAGAAACAAGATGATAGAAGAAAATAACCAAAATATTACAATTTATAAGATCGTTCATAAGTGAAGATTTCTTAAACTCGTTGATACGATACAATGACATATTGATTTGTCCCTTGCACAGGTCAATGTTCTTTTGATCTACTCCCCATTATTGCCAAAACGGTCAGAACCACATAGAAGGCTTATTTTAAAGTTAAAGTTTTCAACTTGATAAATAACAAAAAAGCATTTTAAGATCACTTTGGCTGTGACGTTAGATGATTTGGGATAAATAATAATAAATCGAATTGCATAACATAAGAACGTGAAAAGAGTAATCTGTCTTAAATTTTCTCCAGTAATATAATCTTATACAAATTGTTTAATAATATTTGATTTGTAAGATGAAGTTGAGCTATTAAATAAAATAAGCATTCTGAAGTTCGGTAAACAATAAGAAGCACTGAAGTTCGGTGAGTAACTGTGAGCACACCCAAAGTTGGGTGAGTGTTGAAATGTTCAATGAGAAACATTTTAAAGTTTGATGAGTAACTTGTGTCCAAACCCAAAGTTGAGTGGGCGTTGAAACATTGAACCGGTAATCAATGATGGAGTGTAACGTTTTAAAGTTGAGTGACCATTAATGAGAAGTATTCTGAAATTTGGTGAACAAAACCCAAAGTTGGGTGGGTGATGGAATGCAATGCTCTAAAGTTGAGTGATCAATGGAAAATATTTCGAAGTTCAGCGAGTTACCCGTGACCACACTCAAAATTGGGTGAGTGTACCTTCTAAACCTGTTGTTACCAGTACCACTCCCCATGCTGTTGCTTGTACAGTTTGACCTCCATGGCTATTGCTTCCATCATCAAACAATGAATAGGATGAGGAGGAGGATGATGACGAAGAATGGGATATCGGAGAATTCCCAGAAGCTGAAATGGAAGGTGATTCTCCATACCTTATTGATGAATTAATTCATATTGTGGCTTAATCTCTTATTTTCTCTAACAAAGTGGTATTGGATTAATCCGGTGTTATCTTTGCTTTTCACAACAAACTGGTATCAGAGCATTCCAGTCCACAACAATAACCATAAGAAGTATTATTCTAGTAAATAATGTAACTCTTGTGTCAATGTTTAGGCCTGTATGATTTTTAACTCACCGTAGTCATTGTGTGCAAACATCTTCAAAGAGTTTCCAGTTTCCAAATCCCACAGCCTCACTGTCTTGTTCATTGAAGATGAAAGTAACAAGTGTATGGAAAAGTTTTCTGATTCTAGATTAAATTTTATTCTTCAAACTCGAAAAGTAACGGTTGATTAAGAATCAAATTGACCCTTTTTGGCCTCAAATAAATGGACAGAAGCTGAGCTGTGATCTTGACTATGAAATATCCAAGATATCATCCTGGTGAACATTGAGAATGCAAACTGGTTTTTCTGAAAGTGCAAATACAGTTTCTGGCATGGTTACATGGTCAGGATTTGAGTTACCTTTTATTTTGTGGATTCTCCCCTTTTTTTCTCTTCTCTGAAGGCAACGGTGTAATCTCTGCAAGCGAAGTTCAAGTAGAAAATGAACAGCCCACTGGATGACAAGGTGTGCCACTAACTGAACTCAAATCATCGGGCTGTCAAACCTCACATTCCTGCACTCCAACACACGTATTATCCTATCTTCACCAGCGCCTGCAAGAAATTGCGAATCCCATTTAAATTTAATAGTCCATACCCATCCCTCTTGAGCTTGAATTTCCTGAGACAAATGCAATGCTGTAAATTCCTTATATAATTTCCCGTGTTGGCGTGTTTCTATCCATTTCTTGTTAACTCTCTGTTCCAATGGTGGAAGCTGCTCTCTTTCTTTGTCTAAAATGAATCCACTAATGGAACTCGCTACCCTTTTAAGAAAGCAACACCCCTTCTCATGGATTTTCCAGCCATAATCCAAACGTCTTGAGATATTTGCCCGTTGCATTAACTCTTTCATTAACGGTGAATACCCGACAGATTTCGAATCCCTCCATTGTAAGTCGTTTCCCTGTCTGAACCTCGTTGAGTTTATTCCACATTCCCTCTTCATTCGACTCTTTTACAACGAATTCCTTTCCAGTATACAAATTTATAATCAAGAAGAATGAACCCAACCCAGAATTGGAAAATATCTATTGTATAGCACCGCAACTTGGCATTGCAGATCTATTTCTGGCTTTTTAGGGTGATAGTCTGATAGAACTCGCGTATTGACATAAACCTGTGTTTGGTGCCAATTGCCCTGACGATGTTCTAGTTAAACGCTGTTTCGATACTGGATCAATTAATTCTTCTTTACGTTGTTTAGTTGTTGCAGAAAAATCTTCTATATCACTATTTGATTTTGACCTGATGAGTAAAATCGGCGTTGTAGGCACAGGTTCGCCTTGTTTTAATTCCTCTGATGGTGAAGAATCAGCCTGAACCTTTCTTGAAATTGCTCAGACGAAGTTGGATATGGCGAGTTTCGCAAAGTCCTTATTGCTCGCCAAATCGATGACTTTGAGAAGACGCTTCCGCTGCTCCTTAATATCCCCCAGTTCCGCCGCCTCATCAAAGCTGCGGCTTGGTCTGAAGGAGAGGGAGGAGAAGATAGAAACAAACGACATCTGGCTGTTCTCGAATCCATCATCATCGTCGGAGACTGGAACAGTCGATACTAAAGATACTCTTTACTCTTCTTTCATAGGATTCAAAGAATCTGTCATCATCATCGTCTTCTCCGAGACCATCCCAATTCATGGTTAATGTTCTCCGGTCCATTGTAACAAAATTTGAACGAATCAAATCAAGAAAATGCGTAATCTGAATTTGTTTTGGTGAATCTAATAAACTGGCTGGAAAGAGGCAAGTGGAAGAGAGGAAAAGGAGGATATAAACATAAGGCGTTACAAATTGTTTTTGAGATGTGCCCCTACTCTTATTTTTTTTTTTATGTTTTCAAATTAAAATTGCATTGAAAAATTAAAATATATTTTAATAAAATAAATTAATGCGAAAACAGTTTGTAAAAATAGAATATTCTAGTCTCTACTCATTCCGTTGCCTTCCCTATTCATTAGCGCTCTTTACCAATTTTAACAAATTTTGTCGGTAAAAAGTCAGATTGTTCACTCAATCTAGTGAGTAAAAATTCTCGATTCTATTCAAAATAATAGAACCCTATAAAGACTAATGAAACAAAACTTAAAATCTAGTGATTGATTTGGAACAAATACAAGTTTAGTGATCATCATAAAACAAATGTTGAAGTTGAATGACTAATTTAGAACAAATTAAAGTTCAGTGACCAATTGAGTTTTTTAACCCCAAATTCTCCTGTCTAAACTTCAGCTTTTTTGCCCTTTCATTTGACTCGGCTGATTTTCAAATTCAACCTCTTGAAAATAATAAAGAAACACAAAAATTCTAAAACTATGGCAAAACACAAAAATTCTAAAATTAAAGAAAAATCACAAGCTAGAAAAGAAAGAGAGTGAAAAATTATTACTTCTGTCACGACAAACCTCAAGTATACTCTACAATTATGATCCGTTCGATAGACAAAGGTGGAAAGTAATTCCAATTTCATGTTAATTGGAAAATAAAAACCCACCAAACCCATATGAATTCGTTTTTCATGAAAACAAAGAAAATGCAGTTTAAAGTGGTTGTATCTTGAAATTCGGTTTCCATTTTCACGTTGCAATCAAACGGCCAAAGTGGAATTCGTTTTTCTCAGATGTGACATTGTTTTGTAACGACCCGACCTCTCACCGGAGCTGTTATCTTATGTACTGTCCGCTTGGGGTGGGCTTCTGCCCACTTATCTCCTCACGGCTTTTTGACGCGTCGCACAGGATTCGAACTTAAGACCTCCATCATATGGGAGACTTAAGTTGAATTCTTTCATGAAATTCGTTGCAATCAAACAGGACTGTAGTGTAACTCCATTGGAGTTATTTTCTGTTCTTTTTTTTTTTTTTTTCCCTTTCTTTCTTTCTAATTCGTATTCTATGAACCATTGAAGAGAAATTTCATGGTGTTTTCATTGAACTGCAGTTCAATCTTAAACGGCCAAAAGTAAGAGATCAATTCTGGGCTCCCCTTTGACGAATCTACCCCGTTACATGTTCTCCACTGTGTTCATGTGCCAGAAATTTTTGATTTCCCATCATTAATTCCATTTCAAAAAGTGGGTAATGAAGCCCAAAAAAAGAAAACGCATGCAGGTTAAAAGGATAAATGAATTATAACCTAGCTTCTTAATCTTGAGGGTTTCGTTATTCTGTATAGTTGGATCCAAATTTAAATCTGAATAAAGGATAGAAATCCACAAATCATGGAAGCGTTTTACTCTAAATTTTAGCAGCCAAATTAACAATTAAAGGATTCAAGAAATTTGATGAAACCACAGAATTATTCCCAAATATACATTTTTGTTAAATTTAGAATTGAATTCCAGCGAGCGTACGAGACTGAGTATACACAAAATTTCTGCTCTTCAAATTCTTTAACTATAACCAATGAAGAAAATTTAAAATACCCTTGTAGTATTTCAGATTATATTCTTTCTTTTGACAACATAAACAAAACCTTGATGTTAAAATCAATCTCTTTATTTCTTGCCAGTACAGTGCTTTGCTGTTCCAATGTTTATGTCTGGTATCTATTTGCTACTTTTTTTTTTCTTAAACTACAATAATAGACCAATACCCACTTCAAGCTGAAAAATTCCTTACCGCGTAGAGATAGGTGATCAAAAGTTATTCTTTATCTTCATCATCATCATCATCATCTCTTCTAGGTTTCTTTAATTTAAGGTCTTCAGATATTGGAGAAAATATAGATTCCACCTCGGCATCCGATACATCAAATCGTGGAGGCGATGCTTTTCTCTTCAGGGATGGTTCTGGCAGGATTTTCTTGGGGGCTGGTGGGCACTGTGTCATCGCTGGGATTTTGTGGTCTAAAGATGTCGGAGTTTTGAACCCATCATCGTCTTCAGCTACCTTGGATTCTCCTAAACATAGAATTTTGGCTTCTTCTTCTTCTTCTTTATGATCGGTCTCATCTTCTGGTTTTTTTCCTACATCTTCTTGCTGACGAGAATCAATATTTTCCAACTGGGATTGTGACAAATTATTCTCTTTTTTGATCTCTTTTTCTCCTTCTTGATCTTCTTTGATGGGATTGTTCTTGTTCGACATCCTTAAACTGATAAATTTGTAAGAACATGAAGAGAACACTCAAATACTCTTTTTCTCTCTCATTCTTGAGACAACCATATTTGTACGGTTTGCCATTAGTTTTTGTATTCTGATCTCTACGCACTTTGATGCAGCCTAAGCACATGATTTTCTATATGGGTCCACCCTTGCATTTTCTCACGATATCTCCTCAACTAATTTCTCATATGCTTAATTTATGCAGGAAGCCACTACATTATCATTCAAAATAAAATAAAAATGAAATAACATTCTATCATTTTCACTTGATTATTATTATTATTATTTTTCTCACAAAATTGTTTGGGGAGTATTAATTACTAAATTTACTTAGAGAATATGTCCAAACTTTGCAAGTTATTCATTTAGTCATTACGCGTTTGGAACATGACATTCCAATAAGCATCAGTTTGGTAAAGATTAAATCTAAATCAAAGTCAACAATTAATTTTAACTATATAATTTGATCAAAATCTACTAAAAATCTGATTTTAATCCCCATCAAACATGAACTAAATAATTTTTTATTTTAAAAAAAAAAATTCTTTCGATCAAGAACTATTGAGAGCGAAACAAGGTTGTTGTCCTTCAATCAAAGAGTACAAGAATGACAATTCACTGGCTATTTTGATTGTTCTCACTATGAACGAGTCTTGTTTGGTGTACAAGAAAATTCTATCAGGAGATTACTTGTCATTTTTACATTGGTTATTGAAAAAAAAAATAAAAAAAATCACCATACAAGTGTTACCAACACAGCACTTGTATGGAATCTGTGAGTTATTCCCCCTATACAAGGGAAATAACTCCACTATGAACATATTGAGTAATTCGTTTCTATAAAGAACTATTGAGAGTGAAACAAGGTGGTTGTCATTGGCATTTACCAAAAGAGTACAAGAATGGCAATCTTCTTATTGTAGTACTACTGTTCTTGATTATTCTGATCGTTCTAATTTGATTGTGTTATTGCCGTCTAGTTTATGGAATCTAGCTTGTCTAATCATAAGCTGTGATCGACAACTTGAGAAGGATTATTTTTTATTATAGGGATGTCTCATGTATGGACAAGCAATTGTTTTTAATGGATATTCCCAAGAAGAATTCATGGGATTGAAGGATTGCAAATTTGAATTTGTCCAAAAACACAAATCGGTCGGCTGTGCTGGCAAATGTTACTACTTCACATTACATATTTCGACTAAATCCAAGACCGAAGATAACATGCCATGTGGAACCCCTTTCTTTAATCTCCGTCAACAGCCGTTTTTCGGCTATTTTAGGGATTTGTTTATTTAATTAAACAACATAAATTAATATTAGCAAAATAGTGATCGAGTCGAGTCGGATCGGGTCGAGTCGAATCATTTTTTGTTGTATTCAATTGCTGATTAGTTCAAGTTATGTAACATAATTACAATTAAGATAGATGTTGTCTTTTTTTTTGCTTTTATGACTCAGGTGTCCAAATTTCGCCCGATTAATCCTGATGAGTGGCGGTCTTCCCCTCTGGTTCGCCACTCGGGTTAATTCACAGCTTATACACACTTGTGCTGGACATTCAACGATTCTCCTCCTTGTGGACCTTTGCCTTCCAACATAGATGTTGACTTCCAACATTTAAATGTTGCCTTCTAACTGTCGCGGAGATTCGAATTTTCGATGCTTTGTAGAGAATCCTCATGCTTTACCACTGTGCCATGCTCGTGGGGGCAAGATGTTTTTATCTATATTCATGATGGAAAGAATTGTACATTGAATAATGCTATTTAGCACCTGTGGTACTAGATCACCAATTTATGTGGCATTATGTGATATGTTCAATGAAAGATAAAATTATGTGATTCGTGTACATTTCATTGAACTTCAAAATGGGCAACAATACTTAAAAATTCTGTTCTTTTGAAGGGAAAACTCAAACAACNAATTTATGTGGCATTATGTGATATGTTCAATGAAAGATAAAATTATGTGATTCGTGTACATTTCATTGAACTTCAAAATGGGCAACAATACTTAAAAATTCTGTTCTTTTGAAGGGAAAACTCAAACAACTTATTTAGTTGGTGCAAGCTAGAGAACTCCTCTTTCATTAGGTGGGGTGGGGGGAGGGGGGCCACAGCTAATGGTCCAACCTCCATTTATTTGGCCCCTACCAATTATTTCAAATGTAGAGAAACCCTAGAGTAATATTGACCTTTGACCTTGAAAATTTGAAGCATCTTTTTAAGAAACCACATGGTGGTTACTGACCTAGCTAGCTACGATTCCCAACTGAAAATGGAACGATGTTTTTAATTTTTTTTTTTAACCTCTTTTGGTAAACTTGTTAAGATACATGAGCATGCATAATCACACTCCATGTTAACATAGCACAAGGGAGAAAATAGATTGAATAATCCTCAAAAAAGGTAGGGTGCAAGAAAGGAGGGGGAAAAAAAATCACTTTGTTGTAATTGGAAAAGTAAAAGCGATCAAAGCATTTAAACATAAGCTTTATACTGTTAATACTTTTGATAGACCGATAAAATTGAACTTATCTATAAAAGAATAAGGCCCCAACACGAATGTACTCGATTCACCATACCTAATTCCTTTTTGTTGATTTAAAAAAAATTAAAAAATGGAAAGCAAAATCTAACACAAATTTTGACAAAGACCATGGCCTCTCTTTGTGTATCCCAATGGCTCGAGTGTTTTAAGTTGTAATCCCAATGCCCTCTATGAAAGTGGCTCACGCATTACCCTCTTTTGCAACTTCGCATCCAATTGTACGCTCTTTTATTATATTGTAACTAAAACCGCATCAATATCTTTTTTTCACAAATGGAGTGTTTATTCTAACTCGTCTTTAAATGGTGAGACTAGTTATTATTTTCGGGAATATTTATCTTGAAAATGGCATCATTGTTTTTTTAACCCGATACATTTTGGGGCAAATTGGTTCAATATATAGACCAATGCCTCGAAGTAATCGGTAGACGAATGAATTTCTAGAGCGTTTGAAAAAAATAGTGTCTCGGGGCTTTTGTGGGACATCCAACCACTGCCTATCTAATTCCGAGAGACGATGACCCAAATGAATGAGCGGTGGATAAGTGGTCAAATACAGTCATCCCTTCGAGAACTATTGTATAGCCACCCCCCATGTCATTTTGTAATCAATAGTCAACAAATGTTTAATAATTTTTTTGTTAATAATATAAAATAGATATATAATTTAGAAAAGAACAGACAGTGAAAGAAAAACTTTCAGGTAAAAATTAATTACTGTAATCAATGATAAATTGGTTTAGGCCATCGTATCACTATTCTCGCGTATCGTGATACAAGAATTCACGAGATGAAACAGTATAAAGTCCTGTGCAAGGCACCGGGTAATCGGAGGCGGAATGCAAGAGTCGTGAAATGCGAGAAAGGTATTAATTACACGCAATTAAAGGTATAGTTAATGGGATTAGCACAATGGGTCCCACTTCTCACAATCATCTTGCAGGTTTAATCCTATACCTTTTCACCCCATGTTTAAATTCTCGAGTTCACCTTTCTAAAATTCTCTTTAGCCCGTTTGATTTTGCTAAAAATCTAATTTTCAAAAGATTTTGATAAAAATTGATGAAAGTAAAAGTTGTGGAACTTATGAAATGTGTTGTGGGAATGAGTTTGAAAAAAATCGACAGCCAAATATGGACTTAGTAAGAGACGATGTGCATTATTCGATGTTAACTGATTGGGATGATTGGACCCGAGGTTAATGTTGAAGTCAGCAAACAAATTAGTGAGAAAAGAAAAAAAGGTTAGGGTTTCTTGATTAATTGATTAATGAAAATGCAAGAAAAATTAATTTTAAATAGTTTTGTTGATAAACAAGTAAAAAGACTAATATACTCTTTAAGATAAACAATTAATATATTTAACAGTTGTTACAGTGGCGTGCACAAATTAAATGATGGAATCTAAATAAATTTTAGGGATAATTGCAACAGCGGTCCCTAACCTTTCAACTTTTTGCAAAATTTACCATAACTTTTATTTTGTGCCAGCCACAATTCCAAACCTTTCAAAAATCGCACCTGAGATCCAAATGGATGGAAACCATCCATCTTGCCATTAGTTGACCAAAAAATTCAAAATTTGATCAATTTTGACCAAATGAAAAAGGGTAGAATGGTACTTTACAATTTTCAATATTAAATAATTAAAATAATTAAATAAGAAATTGAAAAAATCATCATCTTCCACAATTATCTTCTTCGACATTCCCATCCTGCAACTTCCGGCTACCAAAACCACCGGATATTGGTGCCATTATAAAGCCCTTCATTCATTCTTCAATTACCACCAAACACCCATCTGTTACAACTCTAGAATCAGAAGAAATCAGCACTCAAACTTCGCTGCATGAAACTGTCCAAACTGCCGGAATCCCACATTCTGGCAACCAACATGATCGCGGACCACCACCAGCCGGTTACCCATGGCCAGACGACTCCAGCCATGTTCCCAATTTATGCCAAAAAGCCTCATAGCAGATCGAATTTGGTTCAGAAGTTACGCCAGTCACGACCGTCGCACAAAATAGTCCGAACAATGACGATTCCAATTCCGTCTAGCCAACCCATGGTCGTGGACCACCTGGGGAACCTTCCTCTACCTCTGGCGCACATAGCCTACCCATGGGTCAAGCTCAATTGCAGCCCAAACTCACTGAATTTATGGATAAAGTTCAGGTGCTGTGCGAAAAATTCATCTCGTTGTCCGCCTCAATCGTTTCTGCTCTCTCCAAAATTGAACCCAAAATTTGAAATTTGAGAGGGAAGCAGTCAAAAATTGCTTCCTCGATCGAACGACGGTGAAGAAATTGGAAAGCGAAGACGTCTAGCGGTGGCAGCTGGACGATTTTCTGGTTTTGATTAGGTTAGGTGGGGTGGAAAAGAAGGTGGGTTTATATTTAATTATTTCAATTATTTAATGTGGAAAAATGTAAAATATCATTCTGCCCTTTTTCATTTGGTCAAAATTGATCAAATTTTGAATTTTTTAGTCAACTAACGGCAAGATGGATAGTTTCCATCCATTTGCACCCCATGTGCGAATTTTTGAAAGGTTTGGGACTGTGACTATTACAAAGTGAAGGTTAAGGTAAAGTCCGTAAAAAGTTGAAATGTTAAGGACTGCTGCTGCAATTATCCCTAAATTTTATACTCAAATTGAATGATTTTGTAGCCCATGACTCTCTAAGCGTGTGTTTGGGTATAAGGAACTTATAATGCAAAAAGTAGTGAATGTCAAGAAATGTGTAGATAATAAACTGAAAGTATTATGAATGTGTGTCTGAAATTAAAACTTCATTCTCACTTAAAATTATAAATTACTAATAAGTTTATCCAAACATAAGCTATACATGGAAGAGAAAGAATACTTTAACTTGCTTGCCAAGCCATCTCAAATCTCAAAGTCGACCCCTTCACTCGTTGAACTAGGGACGGACCCAACCCAGGTCAAGTGCAGGCATCTGCCTGCACCGGGCTTTGGGACGCCCCCAAATTTTCATCAACCCAATACTTAAAAAAAAAAGGGCCAATTATTTGGCCCAAACAATTTGATAAAATCAGTGTTCTAAATAGCTCG
>CAIGRT010091801.1:0-11841 GCA_903798405.1 Fraxinus platypoda
ATCAAGCTTCAAAGAACCTAATGTTAAGGAAGTAAGAGCCACCAGTGGTAGCTATCCCTTGTATCTTGAAGCTGATGGTACACGTGCATTGAGCAGCTCCGCCTTACCGGAGAATAAGACCCCTGGAAATTTCGACAATTTTTTTCATTTGACGATGCTCAACCGATTTCCACAAAAAGAACAACCGAGTAGTCAAATTTAATTCAAAGAAATCCACTATATATTTAACTAAAATT
Source organism: Fraxinus platypoda (assembly GCA_903798405.1). Classification (NCBI taxonomy): domain Eukaryota; kingdom Viridiplantae; phylum Streptophyta; class Magnoliopsida; order Lamiales; family Oleaceae; genus Fraxinus; species Fraxinus platypoda. The sequence goes on from CAIGRT010091801.1 coordinate 237, forward strand.
TGAGGATTAGGGAATGGATTATGAATGAGTTGGCTGCGAAATGGACTAGGTAGAGATTCCAAGGTTTTAGGTCAAATTAGTGGTAGCAAACGGGCCAAGCAGCTCATCGGCTCGGCTCGTGAAAAGTCAGCTCGTTGGCGGCTTGCTCACGGGCGAGTTGCTCGTGGGCTCGTCCAAGGCGGAGGGTATATCCTATTTTTTTTAAAAAAGGTTTAAAAAAAAAGAAAAAAAAAATTGACGAGCTCGCGAGTTGAAGCTCGGCTCGGTCCACGAGCTCGTGTGCATACGGGCCGAGCCGGAGCCACCTCTAGGTCAAATGGAGGAATAAAAAAGGAGCTTCATAAGTTAAGAGAACCCTAAGAACCATGTCAGACATTTACGTCATAAAAAGAGTTGAGGATGGCATATAATTAACAATTCTGCTTCACGTACAGAAGCAGAATGCACAGAAAGAAAACAGATACTCACGGAAAGGGGGTGGGTGGGGTTTTTTTTAATATTTTACGGACATGGGGCCCACCCACATGTGAGTAATCTGTTGGATTTCTGGCAAATCCATTTATGTATAATTAATCTAAAGATTCAAGGGAGCTAAATCAAGTCATCCTGATCTTGCATCCGCAAAGATTTAGGAACAAAATAAATTAAATTTCTAGTACCAATGTCAGTTATAGAAAATCAGGTAGAAGATTTTTCTGAAAAACTCAAGCTGAATGTTAGTCCTTGTTTGAGCCTCATTTTTTTGAAATAAATACATTTTTAATAGTATTTTGATCTTAATTCAATCACATATTTTTCAATAAAATAATATTACACGTAAACTTCAATTTTTTTTTTTTTACTTTTTAATCACACATTTTTCATCAATACACTATTCAAAAATGCATTTTTTTGACAAAAATGGGACTCAAACAAACCCTTAACAAATCTTTGTAACAAACAAGAATACCAAAAGAAAATGGCGGTGATGGCGGTGGCGGTGATGGCGGTGGCAGTGACAAAAAGAAGGAGAGGTGAGAAGAGGGGTAGGTGGGAGAGAAATGAATTTTTTTTTTTTTAAATTTAATTTTTTAATTATTTATTTGGGGACTCGTATGCACTTTTATGAAAAATTTGGAACTGTGGTTGAAATTAATTTTTTATTTTTTTCTTATTTTATTTTTGTTTTATTTAAATAGTAGTGTATATTCGTCACTTTGCAAGGATTTAATGAGAAAATAGAAGAAAATGGGGGTATTCCACACTTCAAAGTTTATACGTGGGAATTTTTCACCAATTTGAAAAAGTGAATTTGACAATATGTCCATACATTGGGAGTATTGCGCTAACAAGTCATCTTTCTTTCATAAAAGTTACAAGGAGATGTTACGTCTGATGCAAGTTAGATGAAGTAAAAGTCCATTTACAATAAAATTACAGAATAATAATATTTAATTCTATTGATGTTTAGCACCCGTCTATGTATTGGTAGTGTCATTACCAATCCGCAAATGTTCAATGTATAAAAGTGCATTATAAATTTATTGGACAATGTGGAAAAATGTCCCCATTATACATAGATTGATGCTAAGAATCGTGGTTGAAATGAATTGTTGACTTTGACTTAAATTAAAATCTAAATTTTAATCGGTACCGAACAAAAATAGAGTTCGTTGCTACTTCTTATTTATGTTGTAATTTACGATGATTTGTCAAGAAGAACACAAGTGTGCTTTGATTTTGCTCAATCTAATAACGTCTAACCTTAAAAAAGATTGGAAATACAAAACAGAAAATACAATAGCACAAATATATTTTTTTGCCATCATACCTAACTAAGAAACATATTTCATTTAAAACAAATGCTATGACGGTCCAAAATTGTACACAACACTAATAATCCTAACGTATTAGTCAGTCGTGGATACCACCTTGAATTCATTAACGTGCTCTCAACTTCTTAATATGCCATCAAAGGCCACGGTAGGTAAAGTGGTATACCAACCAGTTCTAAAATATATATACACAAACTTATGTCGTGTTTTAGCCAAAGAAAACATGGAGTCCCCACAATCCCGCAGGCTCCAACAAGCCATAATCCCCCGCCCGCAGCGTCTGCTCCGCTGCCAAACTGGAAGCGCCGCCGTGTCATCACTCCAAGAAATTCGTATAAAATCAAGAGGTGGCTTAAAGCTTGAAGAAAAAGATCAAAATCCTTTCACAAGCAAAAAACCACAGAAGAAAACAAAAGAAATTACAGACGCCACTGCCGCCGGTTTTGTAAGATTTTTGCCACGCAGTAAGAGCAAAACGGAGGTGCCAAGAAGAACACGATCGACCTCTACTTCTCCTTCTGCGTGGGCATTATCTCCCGGGAGATCTTCTCCATTGCCAGTGCTGAAATCTCCCAGTTTGGAGAAGTTGAAGCGGGACTCGACAGGCGGTGGCGGAGGAAGCGGCGGTGTGAGCGCAGTTTTGAAGTTCTTTAGGCAGAAGAAAGTTTGTCCTGTGTTAGAAGAAGAATACCATCGGTTTCGTGTGATGCATAATAGGCTTTTGCAGTGGAGATTTGCCAATGCTCGAGCTGAGACATCAATGGCTGCTGTCAAGAGAGTTGCACAGGTACTATTATCTGTTATGTGAATAACAATGTTCAAAACAATTCATGGAACTGTTGGACTCTAATTCGGTTACATAATCATAAATTTATTTCAATTCTTGAAATACTACTAAAATTTTGAAAAATTCATCATGAGAACAGTTAATTCTTCTCGAAGAAATAAGAATGGACACAATATGCGTTCTTCCAATGCACCAACTTCAATTTTTTAAGAGTAATGCTATTCATTTTGAAGACTACCGATAACTACTATGTGTATGCCACACAAGCGTCTACAGGTAGTCTTCACCATGAATAGCATTATCCATTTTTTTAAAGATAAACAAAAATTCTTGTCATTTTGGATTTTCGGTTCCGAGGTCCGGTTTTGGTTTAGGAATTTTGTCCATCTTTAATAGTACAAACAAAAATTATTTTATCATCGAATACTTGATACGTGCAAAATTTTCATTAATTGTTGACGGCATAAATTCGAATTCAAGGCTTCGTACTAGAGAAATTTATTTGTTATATGACTCAAAAATTATTCCAAAAAACTGTTAATCATCGTGGGCCATTAACGCGCCTCGCTTTATGAAACTAGATTCTAATTTCTCAACTTAGATTGATGTCAAGTAACATAAATTTATTATCGAGTACCAATTTTAATTAGGAACAAGTGCCACATTTGTTTCTAACATATTTTGTTTCTTTCTTTAATGCAGAAGAAGTTTGTGAATGCATGGTTAAGAATATCCTTGAAGAGAAATATGATCATAGAAAAGAGAAATCAAGTTTTAAAGCTGAAACACCAAATCAAATTATATGAGATAATGAAATCCCAGATGAAGTATCTGACAGAATGGTCAAGAATTGAAGCCAAAAATTGTGAAGCTGTTGGCAGAGTGGCTCGAAAACTCTCAGCTGTATCAGTTTCTCTCCCTTTAGTTGATGGTGCTCAGGTATATAATTAAATTTCCTATTTTTATTTTTTCCTTCAAATTCCTTGAACCTTTGTTGATTAACTAATGACGAAAATAGACTTATAGAATTCAGAAGAGAGACATACAACTTTTAGCGAACTTTCAACTCACCGTTACGACATAATTTACTTTACATCTCTAATCACGAGTCTATTAAAACCAAATCTGAAATTGTCACACTCGAACTTCTTTAATTTTGCTCATGTTTGGTAGAAATTAAAATCTCGATTTTTTAATCTAAGTCAAAGTTAACAATTGATTTTAATCACATCTTTTGTGGGATCCACAGCTTTTCAATCACGCATTTCATCAACTTTTATCAAAATCTATTAAAAATATGATTTTAATCCGTATAGGCGCAAGTAATGACATTCTATGATGCCATATCGACGGCCACTGGAGTTATGGACGGCATAGAAGCGATGATCGTGGACATGCATAGACAGGTAAAATCATTTTTTTTTTGTAAGTCAATCTGAAGTTTAATGTCTTATTTAATTTAACTTTTTATATTTTGTATTTTATTTATCTCGAAATTCAATATGGTCTTCAAATATACAATGCAAATTTTATTATTATGAAAAATTATTTACTAAAAAGGGTCAAATAGAACTATTAAATTAGTCATAGAGGAAGTACGTTCTTAAAGAGGGTTATTCTTCGACTTTGTGTGTTAAAGATTGAGACGGCGAGCTATGTGTTGGTGGAGCTTATGATCGTGCTAAAACAATACAAACAATACTTCGAGGAATTGGAAACGAGTATTGCAGTAGTTGCAAATCTAGAGGTAAGAAAGTCTCTATTATTTTATAATTATAGGAATTACCAAATATCTGGACACATTTTTGTTTCTCTTAAGTTATAAGCTAATAATTTGATTATTTGTATATTCACATGCAGGTACAAGAGAACAGTTTGAGAGTGAGTTTCATTCAAATGGGCAAAGAAATGAAGGAACCAAAATTGTACATACCTATCCAACTTGTATGGACAAACACTAAGAGTACGCTTGATTGACATGAAAAATATATCTAAGAAGAGAAAATATTTTCCTAAGTTTGAGGAAAACAAAAACCTACTCTCCTAAAGAGAATGTTTTCCTTAAAAATAAGGAAAATTAGACATATTTTCAAAAGTTGGAAATATTTTCAATGAAAAAAAATAGCAATCACACACTCCAAAGTATGAATTTTGGTGAAAATGTGACATTTTTCATGGAAAAGAAATGTAATCAAACACACCCTAAGAGTTTTTCAATAGATGTAGTCATGTATCAAAAGGGACTAAAGAAAGACAATTATAAAGTCAGTTGACCACTTGTTGATGATACAATTATGATCAACAAATCCTACTCACCTAGCTATGATTTTTACTTTTTAAACTCACTAATTTTGATACTCAAATAGGAGTAAGAAGAAAAATAGTTATTTGATAGGGAAATATTTGTATTGCATCTATTCTTCTTCAAATAAGGAAGTATTTATAGATTTCACTCCGAACCTTGGAGTAGCTTGGTATTTTTCTATATGAATGACAGATGGTGATTCCTTATTGATTTCATAGTAACCGATTCCGTTACAAGAATCATGCTTTATTCACGAGCTTCGTCGTATTTACTTGCTAGCCTTGAGACAGCCCTGATGGAAGAGACGGCTCACTCACTTGGTGGCGCACTTCTTAGCATTCATTTTCTTCGCGTGCTATCATCACCTTGGTTCAACACTCTAAATTTAGTAAAAATGAAATTTGATTTCTTGTTGGATGCTCGAATGTATGACATCACAAAGGCATGTCACGTGATGTGCCATCTCTATGTCCAAATTTTCATTCTCTCTCTAGTTAAAAATTCCAGCAACACAATTTTTCAGCTGAACTCGTTAAGAGTAACCATATTCTGATAATAAAATGTTTGAAGCTTGACTAACATCTGTTAAAACTCAACTCGTAAATTTGTTCAGACACTTTAAAAGTCGACTGCTGATTCCATCAGATAAAATAAGGAAACAAATTGAGAAAATGTTTGGCAAAAGTAACTTGAAACTTTTGCACAAGATGATAAAGAATCCTACAACAGGGGAAACCAGAGCTAAGAAAATGATAAAAATACTCAAAAATATCACTTTCAACGGTAACGACGAAGGGAAAGTGTCTGGTTCCTCTTCCAGGTAGCCCTTCTTGAAGGTCTTGCTTTGTGGTTCAAGTGCCCCTTTCCACGAAGACCCCTGTACTTCTTTCCAGCAGAGGTAAGACCACGGAGTTCCCTGTGTTTGTGGACAGCATTGCAGATCCAGTTGATCCTTGGGTCATTACGGACCGCAGTATGGGCTGTGTCCACCAATATAACTTCAAAGTACTTGTAAGTTGAGTCCTGCACAGCACATAAGAGTTACGAACTTCACTCCAATAAAAGGTCCACTAATGTTGCATCGAATAGAAAGAATCGCCAACTAGAAGTTAATGTGATGAAATTAATTTTTCCCTTCATCTTCACTATTTTAACCGAGGAATGAGGATTGGCATGTTATTGTTTATCATTCATTTGAGCGACAAAACTTGATTTTTCCAAGAGTATTAGTGTCAGGCAGCAATCAATTGAGAAATCAATGAACGCCAATTTGAATTCATCTTATTCTCCTAAGTTTCAAATGCACTAGTACTATATTCCATTAAAAGGCAGGAAACAAACAATTCTACAAGAGCAAATCTTGGGATGTGGGAGAGTAAACACTTATCAAACAAACCTCATTGATCCAGTAAGAGTTCAGAACCCTAAGACCACTCAGTTTCCTTCCAGCACGTTCCTCCGCAACAGAGCGCTTACTGCGTTGGAATTTCAGTTGAGTAACACCCTGGTTTGTGGGCTTACCATACACGATACCCTTGGGGACTGGTCTCTTCCTTCCTCCACGTCTCACACGTACACGGTAGATAACATATCCCTAAAAATTAAAACTCACAGTTACTTATTATGAAAGGTAATAAAGCAAAAGCAAGAAAAATCAAGCCACACAGAGAACACCGCAAAGTGCAAACTATTGACACGGTAATGTAGGCAAATGAAAATGCATTTATCAAGGGATTACAAGAAAAAATACATTCATTATATCATTAACAAAAACGTCTTCCACAGAAATCACGCCAATACATTATACACCTCATATTAATCTAACAAATAAACACCATTGACGAAAAAAAATTGCTTATACAAAAGTAATGCTTAATTCTATATGTATGATCAATCAAATTATTTCAAGTGGAAGTAATAACTTTTTATGATGCTGCTAAATCAAACCACAAAAAAGTTAATCAAAAACAGATTTTAGCATAGCTAACAGTAGACCGTTAGAATAAAATTCAAAGGCACCCCTGGAATAGCATAACTGTGCAAAAATTACAATTGAAACATAATCAAACTATTTTTGAACTAAATAAATATTTCAGTAGAATTTTAGAGAAATGATAACCACATTTTCATTGATTAAATCAACAAAAAAGTAAACCAAACTAATGGGATCCATAATGTAACAGCCTCTCAATTATTAGGCTACTGAATTACCGTCAACCTTACCACATACATAGATACACACACATATATTATATCCACACGTGTGGTACATATACCTGCTTGGCCTTGTATCCGAGGCGGCGAGCCTTGTCGGGGCGGGTGGGTCTGGTGACGCGTACAACAGCAGGAAGCTGACGGTACTCCCAGCAGCGGACCCTCAGCAAGAACCTCATAACATCGGACTGCTTCTTCTTCCATAACTCCGACACATAAGTATACGCCCCTGTAAATTCCACACCAAACTAAAATCCATCAAAAATCTCCTTAAGAACGATACATGCATTTGTGTATATATAATTGATGAGAAGGTAAGTGAGGAGAATTGGATTCGCAGGTAGAGAGAGTACCCATTGCTGCTGCTGCTGCTGCTGTTGTTGTACGGAACTTCGACTAATAAAATGCGACGAGAAATTTAAAATACGGGCTCAGTGACTGGATTAGGGTTGTTTGAAGAGGAATGCCGCGAGTATTGAAAGACTCAAGCAGCCCCGAGTTTTGGAGTTATTTACGATGTATGCCACTAGGAAAGTGGGAATTCAAAATGAGAAATTTACAATCACAATAAAATAAACTCAAATAGATATGATTTATGTAATTGTTTTGATAAGACTAAGGGTATGTTTGATGAATATTATTGAGAAAAGAATATATTATAAATAGTGAGATGATGAGAAATATGTGATTAAAAAGTAAGAAAAAGTTATTGATATGATGAAAAATATTATTTTATTGAAGAATGTGTGGTTGAAAATGAGTTTTGAAAGAATGTGTGTTAAATAGGGGCTAAGCTTTGTAGATTAAAATTAAATTTTTAGTAGATTTTGATAAAAAATGATGAAATGTGTGGTTGAAAAGTTGTGGAGCCTATAAAATGTCTGGTTAAAATTAATTATTGACTTTGACTTGAGATTAAAATCAGATTTTAATCATGATTTTAATCAGAAACAAACGGGCTAAATAAACATTAATAATTATGTCATAAAACTTTACTATGGAGTGTTTAGCCAAGATACATTTTGGAACAATATTTTATTGGAGAGTGAGTATTTAAAAAATAAGAAATATCTTTGGATTTACATTTAAAATTATCTTATGAGCGAATGTGTAGTTGAAAATGAGTTTTAAAAAAATGGGAGCCAAACGTAGGCTTAATAGATTTGAACTGAATGGTTCACATGGAAGACACAATTCAAGTGGGGCCCACTTTTTTAATAATATTTAAATCAGATGGGGCCCACATCCATAAGACATTTGCAAAACTTCTGGCAAATGAATATTTCTGGTAAAATGGAATTATCCAAATTTTATCATTTTTCATTAAGGAAGAATTTATAAACAGATATAAACAAGTGGTCAAGACGTAGATAATATTTGTGAGTTTATTGAAATATGTAATTGAAAATGAAATTTAAACATTTATAAATGATTTATATATTTTAGACCATGTTTGGTCCTCATTTTTTAAAATTTATTTTCGACTGCACATTTCGTCCCCCCTGATTGGACTCCATTATTCCTCATTATAATGAAAGGAATAATATTTTTTTAAAGATTGTGTGGTTAAAAAAAGATTTTTTTGAGAATGTGCGATTGATAAGAACGAGAAGAAAAATGAATTTTAATTTAATGAGGGCCATAATATTCAAAAAAAATTATCAGTTTTTCAATTACCCCCATTCTCATAAATTTTTATTAAAATCTATTAAATATCTAATCTTTACCTAGGACTTAATAGTCACCAGTGAATAGAGAGAATACAATTTTTAATTAATATTGATAAAGTAAAATAAAAAATATACGACACATTTCTGAATTGGACTTCTACAATATGCGGGAAAGTATTTGATGCAGCTAGAAGTGATGAACCCGGCTAAAAACAGTTTGATTATGAGAATGCCTACAAGTTTTGAAATTTATTAATTTACCTGAAATAATGAACCAAACAATAAATCTAACTTTCAGAAAACAAAAACAAAAACAAAACAAAAAAACCATAAGCAACAAAAACTCTAGTTAATGAATCTCCTAGTAATGAACATTGGAAATAAATTATCGATTTTGATCGAATAATGCTATTAATCATCACGATAATGGAACATCGATAATGTGACAATCAATTATTCCTCACATTTCTCCTCCCCCTCTCTAATAAAAATTGAACTGTCTAATCTCATTATTCCACATAGAGCGTCACATCATCAATATTTTATGATTATAATAATAAATAGCATTATTCTTTTTGATATCTTGTAAGTTAAAATTTGGCGAACTCGAGGGCAATAAGTTTCCTGAAATGCAGATTTTTTTTAATCCAATTTCGACACTGAACATGGTCAAATTATTGCAGTTGCATAAGTATAATTGTTGGATAGAATGGCCATTACAAATATTTAACATTAGTAGGACTCTGAATGTTCATAGGGTGATGCTGTACATTGCATGCCGCATTTTACAGAAAAAAGAGAAAAAAACAAGCTACAGAGTCGCACAATATACGTTTCATATTGATACTTAGTTGGGTTGTTCTACTACGTACAGCTCTAGTTTTCAAGTTCAAGGGACAGGAGATACTGCTTGAGTTTTCAGGTTCGGTGGACTGGAGTCTCATCACTTCAATATACATCTCGAATTGAGGCTTCTACTATATACTGCTCGAGTTTTCACTTCAGTGGATGGGAGTCCCATATCTTCTTATGCACAAGATCGAATCACTACTACAATAAAATGCTTGAAATCTTCGCGTAAACTTGATATTGCCAAATAGCCTTACCCCAAATCAATCACATGATCCAAAAGAGAATCAATGTCTGGAGTTAAAACGGCCCGCTTGCTGAGTTCGCCCAGCTCACAACAATGTTGATCAACGGTGTTGACAGCAACAACATTTTGAGCAAAAGTACAATCAGAACCCGGAGAAACCTGCATGTCATTAAATGCAAAAGATATCAGAAAGCGTTCAATAATATGACTACTTTGAACCAATTAATTTTCTTTGTAGAAAATCTTCAAATAATTAGTTCTCGGAACACAAGTGAAATGGCAATGCTTGTAGAGAAACAGAAAATTCATAATACGAAAAATGCAATGTAGATATGACTCACATCATACAGAACATCTCCCAACTTTAACTTTACGGCACCACTTCTGTACACCAACATTTTGCCCATGTATCCCTCGGGCAACTCCTCCAAACTACATCCTTTTCTTGAACCATATGAATTCCCCGGATACATTGAGCTCCCCATAATCTCTTTTCCCTTCGTACCAGTACAATACCCTGAAACCCCAGCGAGATTGCCAGCTGTCACTTTCTGATTGGTCTCTGACATCGTGGAAGATTTTAAGTGATCGGATGTGTCTCTCCTGCTTACACTATCAGGCCGCTTTGTGAAGGGAAGATTAGGAGGAAGCTGAAGAAAAAGCATCTGTGGTTCATCGACTTTCTCCTGTCAATCAAAGGGGCACTAGGTTGTAACAGAAGACTAACCTATCAAGTACCCATAAGTATATAATACATTTTACTATATAAAATTTCGAAAACTAGAGTACCAACCAGCAAACCAAGATCTGAAGCAGAAGTAGTAGCATTCTCATCATACTCCAATTTTGCTGCAGCTTTTCCAAATTCTGCTTCATCAAGGAGTTCTGCATGGAGAAGAAAAGAAAGGAAGTCGGTTTTAACAAGATCGCACAAAAAAACAAAATGGCAAAACAATTATGCTACATGTACATTCTTCTTTATAATAAGTTTGACACGTTTCCATGTGGTATCCATTATAGCCATGATTTCTACAACATTCTATCACATCATTGGCCAGATTTTGACACAGGGAGGAATGTCAACAACGTCAAAAGAGAATATACATATAGCTTAATTCATGGCAATTACAATTGTAGACGCCTTGGTGTTTGGAAGTCAAAGGGCTCAATGATGAAGTAATGGTTTGAAATTAACAATTTTACTACCTTGATAGAAGATTACATGTCTTAGAAGCAGCACTCAATTATTTTTATCAGATACTTAAAGCTATTTGGTTAAGATTCTTTCTTCTCAATCAGACACCTTGTAGTGTTTGCATGACATGGATATTCTTTCCGCCTGTACAAATAAAAATTTTATGTTCTTTTCTTAGAAAAAAATAAAGCCCATATTTGGCCCCCATTTTTTAAAACTCAATTTTCCTCAAATTCATTTTCAACCACATTTTATGAAACCCACAAATTCCATTAACATTTCAACCACACGACTCTAATTTTTAGCCAAACCAAATGGGCAAAAAGCACAGGTCATGCCAAGAATGAAAGACAAGGACTTTCTGCATCATTTATGAGAGAGAGAGAGAGAGCTTTCCATTCCGGGAATACCTGGATCTCCCAAATAAGGCCGTCTCAAAGGAAGAGTAATGGGATAATAACTATGATCGTAATCCTGCAGAAAGCATCACAAAATACAATAGTCAGTCACGTGTTTATTTATTT
>CAIGRT010091805.1:0-16610 GCA_903798405.1 Fraxinus platypoda
GAGCATTATTCGAGATTTTTATCCTTGGCATGTTCTCATAATATGGCGACTTGTTTGAGAATACTAATCTCGAATTCCGTCGTTCTTATGAGATTTAGCCCCAACTTGATTTAATTAAAAATCAGATGTTAGTATATTTTGTAGAAGTTACTAAACTGTGTGGTTAAAAAATTGTGGTTGGGTAGGTGAAATGAATTTGAGGAAAAATAATTTTTTGGAAAAATGCGGATCAAATAGGGGCTTTGACGGATTGAAACTCTTGTTTGGGTTTTTAGTTCAAAAGAGGATGGAGGCTACTTTCGGGGCGAAAACCTGAAGCATTTGACTGACCCTTTCATAGCCCTTTCATTAGTGTTGGGGATGAATGAAACCAATCAGAAGTGCAAATAGCGCAAGCGAAGCCAGGAAATGGGACTGCAGCGCAATGACTAGGACTCGTGTTGGATTGGATTTTTTTTCCCATATTTTTGCAATGTAAGATTTACCTTAACGTACGATTCATTGTACCCAAAATGATGAAAAAAGAAATGGCATTGTAGAGGAGCCTGATGTCAAGATTCAAGCAACTTTGCTGGCAAATTATTCCTTAATTTGTTTATTATAACATGATACCTTTAGTTAATTAATGCGTCCACGTAAAATCTATCATGGTACAAGTTGTAAAGGAGAGGATGCTATGACTATTACTTCTTGAAAGTTTAGTAGTCGCCTTATGTGTATGTTCCATTAGCCAAGGATGTCATTGAAACTGGTTTTTTGATGTCGACATAAGTAGTATTAGACAAAACTGGACAATGTTCAAGCATTTTCTTTCCACGAGGATAATATATTATATAGAAAATTCGGCAAAATATACAAATAGAGTATAGTTTTAAAAGAAACTGGTGTAATAGGAGTCACAAAGTCACAATATACCATGCATATATATATTCCTGTCTTAATTTTCAGGGATGTTGCAACGGGAGAACACCTGCTGCAGGGTGAATTCTGAAAAACCCCCGGAAGAAGCTTCGGCCACCGGAACCCGAGCCCGAGTTGGAACCCTCTTTATTTCCCAAGCTTTTCAGTATTTTCTTCTCCCTGATCATCTTTTTCATTACGTACAATTCAGCAATGCAAATATTGGGAGTTGACATGATTGCAAAATGGAAATAACAAGTATAAAATGATGAGATTTAGATGAATAACTAAGTGGGATTTGTTTCACATATAAATAGATGTAAGAGCAGGTAGTTAGGGGCCAGAGGCCAATTAATTTAACAGTGAGTGGAGAGGCTATTGGGATGTGATGTTGGACCATAATATGAGTATATATCTGGTTAGTGTTTCGACAGATGTACTAATCATTTAGCACTTTATCTTGGAATTCCTTGTCATTTACCACTAAAAAGTAATAAATTAGAAGAATAGGTACGTCCAAATCATGTTTGTTTGGTTATTTGAGGTCACCATTCACGTCACCATGGATGGGATGGAAAACGGGTTTTCATCTTCTCGCACAATAAACTTTGTAGTATCATACGATATTAAAGAAAGCATTAAAATCTTATTTAATTTCTCGTATCAGCATAGGAAATAGGGATTGAATCCTCTAAATTTTATACGAGCTCTAACATGCTAACTTGAAGTCGCACACAAACCTTTCCGACATGACAAACAAATAGTCAAGTATAACACTAGGAGCAAGAACCCTATAAATATAGTCTGTGTCCCCAACGTGACACGACGTTCAAGAGAATCAATATACTTCTAACCAAGGATGTTGGGTGTTGGCCTTCTACTAGTTGGTTTTAAGTTTGATTAAAGGATTCTGATTTGTGAAATATAGTACATCGATTCTAATTTTAAGTTAGATCGAGAAATAAGAGTTGGTGGTGAAGGGACAGAGGGCGGGGATGAAATTTTTTGCCCTCACCATCTGTGAAAATCGTAGCTGTGTCACTAATATGAGTCATGATACAAATTGTCTCGTACTCATGCTTTAGACTGCAGTGGATTTCTCTTTAAGAACGCTCGGAGCAACTTTGAGATAAAGACGTCGGAGTTTATCCCAAGCCTCTTCAATGATTGGAGTAAAAGAAGTAGTGTTTGCTTCTCTTGGGGGTATTATTTATTTGTATTTGTTGGTTCAAATCCCAGTTAAAGATAGATTATAATACATTCATTGTCATTCACGGATAGATTATAATTGATTCAATCCCACTAGCGATATATAGATTATAATTAATTTAGACAAGATAAGATTATCCCGTTATACTAGATCTTTAATTGATTAAGCACGATTCTCTAGAGGCTGCCATGGATTTTCTTTGTAAATCGATCTTGATTCATTTAACTAAATTCAATTGAATGTCAACTATCATGATGAGATTCTAAGGAAAGATTTAAGATATTCTCTCCAACGGAAAAGCAAATTGTAAGTTGCATAGTGCTACTTATCGAGCTAAAATATTTTTCTCATAAAGCCAACGTCTCGTAAGTACTAAACTAAAAAGTATATTCATTCATTACAAAAATGAATTAATCAATTTAAGTTCACATGAATGTACCTATAAAGCTAAACACAGAATTTTGCTAATAGGCAAAATCAATCTAATAATGATACTGCTCAACTGGCGCCATTAAAGAAGATGGGGCTCCATTAGGATGGACTTTCTTGAATAAAATAAAGGAGAAGCAACCACTACCAGAATTACTTTTGCTTTGATTATAAGCTAAAACTTTCTCGTTTGATCCTTTGTTTTCCATTCCCTCAGTCTTCTCCTTGTGGAGTTTTTTCATCACATAAACTTCAGCAAGGGCTGCACTAGCCATCGCCATGTCTTAATCAAGAAACACAAAAGAAGAATCGAATCTGATGTTGATTTAGGAATTTGGGTTGAATGAATTGAGTTGTTGGGGGTGAAATGAATGGGTATGTATAAAGTTTGTGAACTTGGGTGGCAAGAAATGCAGACCACAGTTTCTTGGAGCCTTCGGGTCCAAAATATTGAATATTTTTCAAAGTGGGGAACACGAAATGGGTAGACTTTTTCTTTACAAGAAATCTTGTTTGTCGACTTGAAGATTTTAGCCTCCATTTGACGGCCGCCCTTGAGTGACATTTTCTTTAAGTAATACAATTGACCATTTTTTTTAATGCAAAATTCATTTGTTTCCATAACTACTCTCAAAATTGTTTTAAACTACCAACAAAAAACTGTCTGTGCCATTGAGGGTAATGTTGTAATTTGGAATTTTGTCATTGAGGGCATGAACGGAAAATCAATTTTCAAATGTTGTAAGTCCAGTACAAAAGAATTGCGATTGTCGGATTGGTAGGTACTTCTTAATTAATATGACACTGTTGAAAAAATTGGAAAAACTTTATAATGCCAAATAAAGGCCGTCAAACAGGAATTTTATTGAATTTTCATTCCAAGTTAAGTTGTAAATGTTAGATCAACAAAGAAGGACATTCCACCATGCTGATAAAGTCAATATATATATATATATTGACCCCAAAAAATGAACTCAACAGATGTCGGGTCCACTCTCGCCACGTGAAGTACGGATTCAGCACGTTTCTACCGGAATAAGAACGGTAGTTTGACTGTAATGAACGTGGGAGNTTGACTGTAATGAACGTGGGAGACATTTTTCAGCGAGAGACAAAAGTGTTCAGGCTCCGGTGATATGTTGCGAAGACAATCACGCTAACAATGATCACCAAACTGGGAAAATTAAGAATCAATGTCTTCTTTCCTTATGGAATATGTGGAAGGATATATATGATAAGTAAAATGTCTCTCTTTAGTAGTTCAAGTATTTGTATGAATCTATGATTGTATATTTTTCGTCCCCCTTACTGAGTTACATGAATGACCTATTTATACTATTTTGGCTGATGTGGTGATCGTTGGATCAAAATCATGTGGCATCATCTCCCTTATTGGGATGTCGCATTACTGTCCCTTCATGCATTTAATAGATTGAAAAGGGGTCAGCCGCCCTATATAACATAGTGACAACTGTCAACTTTATTACAAGTGTTACATCAATCACTTCTAAAAAATCTTCAAATCAATTACCAGAATAGCGTCGGCCTGGGAAGCCTCGGACAACTTAAGAGGGCCACTATTTTGGTCATTGTGTCTCGTCTCTGCAGAGGTGCCTCAGTGTGCACCTCATCACACTGTAAGAGGGATTCAGATAATGGGTTAAGGACCTCGGCCAACTATCTTATTGGGATCCCTGACTTGTTAGGCCCTCTTTTGACTTTCCGTTGATAGTCCCGCCTTCGTGGCGTGCCATGTGGCCTTGCTTCTTTAGACCTCGGAATCGAGGGGTAACAATATATATATATTTGGAAGATTAATGAAATCATAATTATTTTTGTCAAAAAAAATTTGTTATATTTTTAAGCAAAACCTATTGAATAATTAAATCTTTTTCGATGAAACAGATTAACTAACTATAGTAACTTTTTCAATTCACAAGCGCGCATCACGTCAAATACCAAAAAAAAAAAAAAAGGGTGTGCATCCGTTGGTTACTAAAATTAAGTAGGAAAAAATAATTTCAACGAAGTATAAATTTTCGAGACATTTTCATTTGCAATGTTATATATGTGAACTTTTCAACATTAACGGGAGATTTCATACATTGGGTTCACGGGAATTGAGTTTTGTTAACCGGTACAACTAATGTACAAATATGTGTTAATAAATCTAAACAGATATACAAAGATTAATGGAGAACTTCAACGTTGAAATTGATGCAACTGATAATCAAATCCATTCCAGGAGTACAAATTTCAGAATTCTTGAAAAAATGACACTTAACATAAGCTTGAAAGGGAATAGGAACTAGGAAGCAAAATCACAAGACTACTATTTCACTTTCAATTGAGTATTTGAAAGCAAATCAAGCAAAGCCTGAGACTGTAAAGGCTCCAGGTAGCTGTGACAGAGCCAGGATTATCGCTTAGGGGACGAAAAAAATACTGAAGGGGCGAACACAAGGGGTGGCATGGGGTCACGTGACTCCCAAACTTTGGGTCCATTTGTTTTTACCAGTATTAAATTTTCTATGTTTTTGTCTCAATTTTCGAAGTTATTATGGGATATCAAATGAAATCAAAATATTGCATTCTTAATACCATTTTGAAGTGCTCACGACTTAGTTTTCTACGTCGTTAATGGCAGGCGAAACAGCCAATTGTAGCAAACGTTACGGCTTGTCAAAGTAGGCATTTCAAGCTAATATTTTCATAATTTCAATAACATGCTAATTTTAAAAATTCTTTGGCGATTGTACTCTAGCCGAATCCACAAATCGCATATGTCATCTCGAAACTCGTTTCGAGAACTATATCATAGGCATATCGAATGGTCCAAACAGACATAAAAAATAGTTAAAGGTGCGTAAGACTGTACCTGAAATTTTAGATGTTATAGAAAGATAAAAATTGAGCATGACAACAAACTGTGCTTAAGTGCTTTTAAAAATACTAAAATAATTAATTATAAGAAGTCTTTCTCCAAGTAGTCTATACGCTTAAACCCAGTGAAACCAAGATGGATTGCTCCTTGAAAGCGAGCTCGAGTTTCTAACTGCTTTATCGCTAGGAGGTCGTTTAGGTCTGCCGTAGATAATGCAGGCTGATGGATAGCATCAGGTGGGCGTAGAGAGGGAATATAACTAATGGAAAGAAAGTCCTCGTAAAACCTTTGTCCATTTAATCTAAACTCTTATATATACACTTAAATTTTTGTACGAGAAATAGGTTGTTGCTATTAATGTACAAGTTGTACGAGGAGAGCATACTATGTGACTATATGTGAAAATATATATCTTTAAATTTAGAAGTCTTATGTGAAGTTCTGTTAACCAAGGATTTTGCATATATGGAATCACATTCCAAGTTATTGTAAATAGTATAAGACGAAACTTGGACGATGTTCAAGCATTTTCCATCAACGAGGAGAATATATATAATAGAAAAGTTGGCAAAATATTCAAATAGAGTAACAAAGTCACAATATATACTAAGCATACATGTTCTGGTCTATCTCAATTTTCAGGATGGTGCAATGGGAGAACACCTGCTGCAGGGTGGATTTTGTAAAAACCCCTGAAAAAGCTGCAGATACGTGAACCCGAACCGGAACCCGAGCTGGAACCTAAAGAGGGTGAAGTAGTCTCATAAACTTCCTTCTTAACCTCTTCATTTCCCAAACTTTTCAGCATTTTCTTCTCCTTGTTCATCTTCTTGATTACATACAGTTCAGCAATGCCAATATTTGCACTTGACATGATTGGATTATGTAGCTAACAAGTACAAAAACAATAAGATTTTGATGGATAATTCAGTGGGAACTTTCCTGTATAAATAGATATGAGGGCAGGCAGTGAGGGACAGGATCGGGTTAGTCCAACTGTGGTTGGAAGGAAGTCAAAAGTGGAGGCTGCTATTGGGATGCAACGTTGGACCATACATGTTCAATCATACTACGCCTTTTTTTACATCATTTTTGACATTATGTCATGTGACGAAATATGATTGAACAGTTTTAAATAAAAACACATTTTTCCACCTAATACTTTTTGAACTCCAATAAAATGTACACAAAAATGTGAACTCACTATGTACAATGCATTATTCATACATGTTTATCAGTATAGGGTTTGGATTTGGATTGGAGGACTTGGCTTTGGCTTTGGCTTTGGCTTTGGCTTTGAGCACTTTAATTGCCACTCAAAGTTAAAGTAGCACTGTCATGTCATGTCAAGTTTGTTTGGTTAATTGAGGTCACTATCCACGTCACTACGAATATGATCGAAGAGAGTTTTCATCTTTTCGTTGTCATGATACTACTCGCTAATAAGATAGACAGACTTCGGAGTATCCAATCATGCTACATGAATTGAAAGTTTGACATAATGGTTGTCATAATGTCAAATGGTATTTTATCATTAGACTGTTTTAAACACAATCGGTTTTCCCACCCAATCACTTTCTGCCACGACATCTTCGTCATTGCATTTGGTCAAATTCTTCTCGCAAAGTAGCATTATTCTTGAAGTATCATAGTCTTAAGAAAAAAAAGTTAAAATATTATCCTTGAGACCTCTATAATTTATACTAGCTTTGACATGTTAACTTGAAGTAGCCCACAAGCCTTACGGGCATGACAAACAAATGGTCAAGTAGTTGCTCAGGCGACAAGAACCAACACTAAGAGCAATTACCACGCAAATATGGTACCAACATGACATGATTTTTCAGCGCTAATCAATACACGATATTATCCTTCCATTCATTGCGTCACTTGAAATCTAACCAAGTTAATGATTGAGTGGGTTATAATTTTGATTTAAATGATTCTGATTTGTGTGCGGAGTCGATAGGGGTCGGGGTAGCGATCGTTATCACAACATTTCTTTGTCCACCACTTACGTGAAAATTCTAACTCCGTCACTAATTCATGATTGTGAATTACCATGTACTGGTGCTTTCGACTGCAAAGGATTTGTCTTTTAGAACCCTCAAGCAACTTTGAGATAAAGCCGTTGGAGTTTATCCCCAACTCCAAGCCTCTTCAGTGCTTGAAGGAGTAAAAGGCACCACATATTATTGCAAAGGAGATAGCGACTGCTTCTTTTGGATTGAAGGTATAATTTATTTAGATTTGTTGGTTCAGATTCCACTTTGAGATAGATTATAATTGATTCAATCCCATTTAGAGATAAATTATAATTAATTTAGATGTCCGTGATCATGATGAGATTTCGAAAAACGATGAATTTTTTTTATTTTTATTTTTTCCAGAAAGCCGTATGCTCATAAGTAATAAAAAAGTATACTCTTTCACTGTTCTTTCAAAACAAAAATGAATTAATCAATTCAAATTCACATGAATGAACCTATAGAGCTGAACACAGCAAATGGCTAATAAGCAAAATAAATATAATTTCGATACTACTCCACTGGCGCCATTAAAGAAGAAGATGTGGCTGCATTAGGATGGACTTTCTTGAATAAAGTAAAGGAGAAGCAACCACTACCAGAAGTACTTTTGCTTTGATTATAAGCTAAAACTTTCTCCTTTGATCCTTTGTTGTTTTCCATTCCCTCAGTCTTCTCCTTGTGGAGTTTTTTCATCACATAAACTTCAGCAAGCTCTGCACTAGCCATCGACATGTCTAATTAATCAAGAATCACAAAAGAAGAATAAAAGAATCTGATGATGATTTAGGAATTTGGGTTGGAATTATATGATTTGTTGGGGTGCAATGAATGGGGTATATATAGAGTTTGTGAACTTGGGTGGCAAGAAATTAGTCCATAATTTCTTGGAGTCTTCGCGTCCAAAATATTGAAAAAATTTCAAAGTGGGGTAAACTTTTCTTTAAAAGAAAATCTTGATTGTCGATTTAAAGATGAATTTTAATATCTAACGGCCAAAAGAATCCGTCAAAATGTGTGTATTTTCTTGGATGTTCAATTGTTCATTCTCAATTGCAGAATAAATGAGATCAACAATGACGGCCATGACGCTGACGCCATCGCGATAAACCGTTTTCCAAATGGGCAGTCACAAGGTGACGTCTTAGAACTTCTTCAAACTTCTCATTGTTATAGCGGTTCCAACCAAAATTTGTTAGTACTCATACACAAGCTAAAAGTAATTCTGGATAAAGTGGAAATTCAATTGTTCGACCAGTCACAATTCTTTTTTTGTTTTTCATATTTATTAGTATTCTCATTAAAACCATAGCATGCTAGATTTTGAAAAAGTAAATAATTAATTTTATAGTAAGTTTATTCATAGTTAGCAACTACGGTAGTCATCTTAAATGACAACTTATTATTTTGAGGCGTTAGTTTTCTGCATCAAATAACAAGATGTCAAGTAAAATAATCACCACAGTTACTAACTATAAAAAATATTACTCTTAATTTTAACCATACATTTTATGAAACTCGTACTTTTTATCATTTTTTCAACACACATTTCGCCCTTTGATAAATTTTTTTTCCTACGCTCATTTTGAATCACAAATTTATAAAATAATATATATAAAATCACTTTTCTAGAAAAGGTTAAACAAGGATATCAACTTTTCTCAAAATTTATTAAATTTTTTATCAAAAATTTTATCAAACAACTCCTAAGATTGTAAAATTGAATACAGAGTAACAATGGTATATAGATAGTCGATATAATATGATGCAACCGATACCAAAATCCATCCAAAGAGCCTATGAAAAAAGTACTTTCTGATATTATTCTGTAAGATGAGGCAAATACATAGGTGAATATGGAGTTGGAGCAACTTAATACAGAGTAACATTGGTATATAGTCATGTTCTTAAAATGGTAAAATTATGAACCGGAAAGCTAAAATGTACAGTTAGTGGTTCAATCCCCAATCGTAAGGCTGGTAAATCACTTTCAATTGAGTATTTGAAAGCAATTCAAGTAAAGCTTGAGACTCCACCGGCTCCATGTAGATTGCAGCATGTCTCAGTACCTCGACCTCATTCTTGCCAAAATCGACACTGTACCTGAAATTTTATACGTAACGGAAAGATAAAAGTTGGGTATCTGAGAACAAAATGCACTTACAATATTTATCCCCTACGAACGACAGTTTAATTGCATCTTCAAATATCTTTGGCAGATAAATATTACTTCAAGAGTATATCAACAAAAGTACATGACCATGACAGAAATTATAATGAACTTCCATAAGAAAAAAGGTAAAAACTATTAACACATTCTCGGGCAAGGACACAGCGAATGCCACCAAATAAACGGGGGCGGGGCCGAAGGGATGAAATGAAAACTTACCATTTTAGTATTTTACTAAGATACGCAACATTTGCAATTAAATCAACATATAGTCCACCAGTTCTAAGGAAATTACGAGCAGCGTCAATCAATTCTTCATCAAGGTTCTGTGGTGAGTAGCATCGAAGAGCAGGCCCAGATCGGGTACCACAAACCAGTGCAAAATGAACAAGAGGCTCTGGACAAGGAAGAGCTACCTGATGTGATTTTTTAAATGTGTGAGAGAAAATCAGACAAAGCACAATCGAAGAGAAAATTCATTTGAAATGATACACTAACTATCCTGTGCATTGTCCACAGTATTTCTTGGATTATACAAAAACATAAAATTAAATGCAAAAGCGTATTTATTGAGTAAATGGAAAATCGACACCATCCAAAAATTCCAAAACAGTCGGTAGTTAAGAAAAAAAAATTATCAGCACAACGTTGCCAGTAATATAATTGATTTCCTCACTTCATTTGATGTCTCATCTCTAGCTATTTGCTGCCATATTGATTAAATACATGATAATATAAAGCTCAAAAGCCACACTCAAGCACAAAATATCCTCTACTCAAATAATAATGCAAGTTAAAAAACAATTCGAGGTGAATTACAGTAATAGTACAAGCCACAAAAACAATGAGAGCCTAATCATTCAGAAACTAGTCATGAATATTTAAAATTCTTGCTTTCCTTGATAAGTAAATACGACATTGTGGTTAAAATAATGTATAACATTTCTTCAAGATATTGTTTGAAAATGTCTGACATCATTCTTCTGCATTTATTTTATTTTTTCCATTTAATATTAATATCTAATCGAAATTTTAGCATGAATTTCCAAATAATCTTTTGGATTTAAGTTCAATTTTGACTTCAAAAGTCTTCTTGACTTAAAATAGAGTTCCAAAGTTGCTGCATTTTGTAAATCAGCACTTCCATAACAAATAACAATTCGAAAGCAAGTCAAGTTCAAAAGCCAATCTGTTCTGCAGCGGAACATTTTTGACCATAGAAAGAAATGATTGTGTTTATACTTAAGCAAGTGCCTAAGTTGAACAGACATATCTACATACTAATCACAGGTTTGAATTTAGAAACAAGTTCTTTTCTTTCTCCTTCCAAACTGAACTAGAGAATATGGGAATGGAATTTGAAGATGATGCAATATAGTTTAGCCCAGCAGACAGTATTGGGAAATTAAAGACTAATCTCAAAGTTTGCATCATGTGGCTCAAGGAATCAATTTCAAATGCAAAAGAAAATATCAGAGACAAGATAGCTATCTGACCTTTAATCGCTTATCTTTTACACCAAATGGCTTAATGAGATTGTATGGTGGTCTTTGATTGCCCCTCAAAATGCCATTGTAAATTGCTGAAAGTGAGTACGTTAATCCACCAATTACATATTTGAAGTCTCCAAGAAGTTTTCTTCTTTCCAGTGCTCCAGAAGGTTGACCCCAGACGAGTATAGCATGAATGGCCATCGTATTATAAAGATTTATGAAAAAGGCAATATTTTCCTCTCTTGGCATCTCACACAACTCTACACGCTGAAGCTCCTCAGTTATCCTCAGGTACCTGGCAATGAATTCAACAGTCAAAGCCAAACCTATCCACGTGAGAATTGTAGATAGATGCATGCTTATATGGACACACGCTCATGTTCTTCAAACTCACCATCAGTTTTCTTAAGACAGACTTTTAGAAGTATTGACAATACCTTGCAAATTCCTCACTCCCATGGAGGCTTCTATAATCAACATGCTTTCCATCTTCAGATGCGTAAGCTTCTAATATTGCATAAGACAAAAACCTAAGCCTCGATGAAATTTCTACTATGGGTTTTGGTTTCACTTCAATAATGCCTCTTGGGATGTTCTGGCACTGAGAGACTAATGGATCATCATCCAAGAACCGATACAAATGACTGCCATCTTCAAACACATTCTCACTGCAGTAATATATAAAACAAAATATTGTGAGGAACAAAGTAAAAAAGTTATAATGGCGCAACATGTACACCACAAAAAACAAACACAGAAATATCACACAACATGAGGAAGAACATAGAGTGTAAGTACTTAAATATCAAAAGAAATAAAGAAATTTTTTAGGGAACTTACTCAAGAACATGTTGGAAGAAGAGTTTGCTTGCAAGCTTTCGACCAAATTCAATAGCCTATTTCACAACATATTAAGAGTGAGAAAAAAAAAACAAAAAAAAAAACTTGAGCTACCTAATGGTAAACAACCAAAATATATGCTTCCTTTTGGCAATGTTATATACACTCTTAAACCTAATGGCCTTCATCATTTAATAGAACAAGAAAGTACCTCCAGAAACAACAGTCTAAACCCATTTAAACGAAAATGTTATGAGGAAATGTGCATAACTGAACCTTGACCTCTAAATTTTATTATTCAATTCAAAATATTCTCCATCATTTCCAATATCTATAACATACGACAAGTTTCCAAATGCTTTATGAAATTGTAAGAACTAGTTCATGTCAAAAATTCAAAACCACGTACAGGACTAAGAACAAGGCTTAATAGTCAGTCGATCACCTGAGTAAAACAGTGGAACACGAGGGGAAAAGGACATCAAAAGTAATTTTTGAGACGCAGATTGTAACAGTTTCTATAGTTGAATGTACTCATTCCAAGAGAAAAATAATAAAGAGCAAAATGCACAAAAGCAACTATAAAAGCAGAATCTCCTCACCTACGCACTCATAGACATAGCCCACCTATCACGTGCAGGTTAATGTGTTTGGACCCTCCTTGGTAGATATCCAAAAGAATGATTTCAGATCTACAGCCTATGTCAAACTTATAATCCAAAACTTCCTTAGATTTCAGGAACTGTTTACACTTCTATGTAACAAATAAAATTCAATTAATTCTATACCATTTCCACTTCGGAGGGATTAAAAAATAATGAAGTTGCCTTAAACATGAAAAGGAGACCCTGAAATAAAAAAGGAAACCAAGATCTCCAACAAATTTAGTTCATGTTGTAGAATGACGAGGCCAAGCCTTCAAGACCGCCTATTCGCTAAAATTCTCGAACTAATTGACATGTACTCAGATTGTGAAAGCAAAGAGAAAAAGAAAAGGCCCCAAAAATGCATTAGGTATTTAGGAAGCTACAAAGTTAGTAACCCCAAGAAAGGAAACAAAGACTCAAAATAAGTGAAAAATAGGTGAAACCTCTTCTCTCTCTAAGTATTGATCTTCTGATAGAAAATCCACAGCTTCTGAACCCAGAAAACAGTTGGTGAACCTGCGCATTTTGTAGAACCTATCCTTAACAGAAACAGTTCCTTTCATTTTTCGAACAATAAGAGCTAGCTCATCAATAGCTCCACTACTCGACAGGTCATCTTCACCAGATAGTGGTGGTAGAGGAGCTTCAAATGATGGTGTTTCGGTAACAACATACTCAATCTTCTCTCCAAGCTTACCGGATTCCTCCAAGCTCTTCAGCTCGGCCAACCCACCAATAAATACTTCATTAAAGAACACTCTAGGAACAGCATAAGATCCAGCAATCTTCTCTAGCTCTTGCTTTCTGCTAGGATACACATCAATATTGATCTCAACATATCTGAGTCTTTTCCCATGCAGAAATCTCCGTGTCTCTTTGCAATCCTGGCACCCTAACTTTGTATACAACATAATTCGTCCTTTCATGACAATCGGTTGTATTAAGTCCTCTATAGAATGATCCTGTACTGACTTGTTTTCACCCCAAGTGTCACGTGAAATCCCAATACGGCTAAGAGGGTTCCATCTAGAACTCTCTGCAGATTTCTTAGAGACTTCTTGTGCTTCAGTTTCTGGCAAAGAATTTTTACTCCCGTTACCATCAGTGTCCTTGTCGTGATTTTTATCTTCATCATGAACATCCTGTCCACTATCACTTTTCCCAGAAAGGCGGCGCATAAAAGAGGAGACTGCAACTGTGCTCTTTTCCTTTAGAAAATTTGTAAGAGCAGCTGCCTTCTCAGGCCAAGCAGGTCCCTGCCCCTCCAATTCATGATCCACAGATCTCAAAGACAAAGTTCTATTAGCTTCCATTCCAGGGATTTCAGTCCCATCAAAGACAGGTTCCTCTTCCCCTCCGTAAAGAATTATCTTTTCCTTTAGAAAATTTGTAAGAGCAGTTGCCTTCTCAGGCCAAGCAGGTCCCTGTCCCTCCAATTCATGATCCACAGATCTCAAAGACAAATTTCTATTAGCTTCCATTCCAGGGATTTCAGTCCCATCAAAGACAGGTTCCTCTTCCCCTCCGTAAAGAATTTCCTCAAGATTCTTGTTAGTTTCTCTTGAATCTGCTTCATCATTCTCACCCTCCTTCGAGTCATCTATTCTCTTCTCACTCTCTGTTTCACCAATTTTTTCTCCAACTTCCAAAGATTTCATTTCATTTTGTGATTCAACTTGTTTTTCTTTTTGGATATCACACGTCTCTCCTTCCAGCTTTTCAGCAGGTGGAGTATTAAATTTACTTTCCTCAGAAGGGCTTTCCTTGTCCTGCTCATCTTTCCGAGTGTCCAGCATATCTACCTCATCTTTCTCAGTCGGAGAACTCAACGCAAGTTTCTCAGAAGTACTTGCATTTTCCAAGTCCTCTGTTTGTATATCCAGTTCCTTTTCCTCCCTCACTGTAGCAGCCAAATTATTCCCTGACTGCTCCATTTCCTTGTTCTCCTTTCCAAACTTAGACATAACACAGTTCCTTTGAGATCCTGAAGGGTCACAATGTTGTTCTTATCAGAGTTATCAACCTAAGAAATCCTGCAAATACAATCACAATCATTGATGAATACAACTTTGAAGGTGATAACTGAATTTCTCTGAATCAATTTCACAAAAACACCGCCTACGTCAAGAATTCACCAAAAGCTTAAATCAAACTTCTGTATGCTAGAGTATCATTTCGTTTATCTAATTCTTTCATTTTCCAAATTAACAGGCATGACATTTCTTTCTTTCTCAATTTCCTTCTACAATATGTACTTGGTGTGAAGGAGGAGATATCATTGAAACAGCTCATACCTTTTGCAACTGGAAATAATTTTTAAATTTTCAAGAATCAGAGATGAACATTTCAACATGCAAGAAAGTCTGATGATTTTTGTTATCAATTAATTTCCAGTCTGATGATTTGTGTATAAAACTCATTACGTCAATTTATTCTCCAAATAATTAAGTTATTATGATGACTCCATAATGGAAGAAAGTAAACAGGACAGGACATAGTGCTCTCTTGACCATACGTGGAAATGTGAAATTCCAGATATAAAGGCTAATTAGTAGTAATCTGTCACACATTCAAAAAACCATAAATAGATGCATTCAGTAAGTGAAATGTTTCTTTCAATTCGAGGGCCTTTAAACGATGTTATTAATTAAACTACTAGTTAAAATTGCAGAATTCTACCACATCTCTTTCCCCCACCCGACCAGAGACGAAAAAAAAAAAAGAAAAAACATACTGGCTTATACTAGTACCATAGCCAAAATGAACTCTATATTGAACCTACATGACGCCTTAATTGAATGGTAATAATGAAGAAAAACACCATTACTATGAAAATAAAGGTGTTATAAGCCATAGAACAACCCATTAAGGGCCACATCTGGATAAAAGATATATCGGTACAACTATCGAAAGAACAACAACAGAAGCCCAATATTTTAACCCCCTTCCCCCTCCACCCCAACCAAAAAAATGAAAAGAAAGAAAAGAGAAACAAGCAATTCAGCAATAGGCTCAATTAGTATAGATTATCAAACATGATAAACATCCACATTAAATTTTTGAAAGGGCATCCAAAAAATCCACATCAAATGCAACAGCTAAACATCTTATCATAAGAATTAAGCACAGTAAAGGATTCAATGAAGAAAAAATCAAGACTTGCCTTACACACAGGTTAATCAGTTCTTAAAATCAATTTAGTGATAAAAGCAATGAAAAATCAAAACGGGTTTTATCTAATAAAACATAATATCAGAAATTTAAATGTGACGTGAAATGAGAAATGAAAGACTTACAGATCCGAGGTAGCTTGATTTGATTTAGGAGAAACGGAAAGATTATATTATATTTCAATGGAAGAAATCTTCAGAAAAGGAAACGGATGATAATTTATTGAATAAATTCGTTTGAAGAAAAATGAAGACTTTGAATTGAAACCGTCGTTTGAGACTTTAGGTCTGTTATTTGACAAATAGAAGCAATTTTGAGAAAAATCGGGCCACCTGCGGTGGAAGCGGGAAGTTCTATCAAGGCATGTTTATTTTGCAAATTAGTCCTTTTTCATCTTTGATTTTTCAGTTTGATCCTCCACTAAGAGAAAATACAATTACTGAAATTATTAATTTACTGGCGTGTGATTTTTAGAATTGATTGTAGAGAAAGAGTGATTATTGATACGCTTCAAACGTATTGGATTATCGAACTACATGTTATCAAGTACTAGGAGTTCAATCTTCTTCTTCACAACTTCATTTTTAACTACTCGCTTGTAACAAAAAGTATCTCTACTACTAGTACGTGGATTTGAAAGGACATAACTTTGTTTAATCTATTATTAACTATATATCAATGTTTTGAAAATCAAAGCGACCTGATCGGTTCAATCGGAAAATAGTGAATTGGTCAGCGATTGGTTTGATTGTGGTCGAGTATCCCATAATACAAAAATCGGTAAAAATTTGGTAAACTGACCTATTCGATCGGAAACCGATGAACCGAACACAATTTTA
>CAIGRT010091830.1:0-10476 GCA_903798405.1 Fraxinus platypoda
TTTTTTTTTTTTTTTGACTTTTGACTTTTACTGAAAACCCACGATTTTTGGTCTGGTGTTTTCATTTTTGGGCTTTTTTTTAAAGAAAATCTGATTGATTCTCTGTTTCTTTTTGGTTTGAAATTAGGGGTTGCGGGTGCCGGAGTTGGATTGATATCCAAGCATCGAAAAGTTCACGGCATTTCAAATATTTCAGCTACTTACGCAGCTAATTTTGCTATTATAACTGGTTGCTATTGCGGTAATTTCTCCGCGTTTGACTAATTTTTTGTTTTGTATAGTTTTCACTTGTCCAAATGACATTTTACTCTAGCTCAGTAGCTTAAGATATTAAAGAAATAATGTTAGTTCCCTTTATGCGAATTTTTGATTGTCTGTTTATATTTGTGAAGAAATGGCATTTGATTATAAGATATGCCTTCATATGTATTGTATGAGATGTGCTCTGTGTATCTATACTTTCAAGCTTGCATCTTTTTAATACTGGGGTTACTGATAATTCTTTTACCTGTAGAAATTGGAAGTTGGATTTGATAGAAGCTCTTGTTTTTTGTCATCTTATACTGCTTTAAGAAATGTTGTTATGGAACTATCTATTTTTCTCGTTTGAGGTTTTTGTTTTGATCTAATTTTACTGCGAGGGTAATTCCATATGGTACTTGTGATGGAACATTGTACATTTTCGAACATATGATTTATACAATGCTGATAAGAATGTCTATTTATTCAGACCTTCCATTCATGGGTTTTAGATTTTTGCTTTTCTAAAGTTGCAACATCTAATGAACGAGTGGGATAGGCTTTGTGATTTTCCGCGTTGTTATATAGGTTTTGATTTTTTACTCCAATCTAACATTGAGGTATAAGATGGCATGTACAATGGCTATAGTTGTAGCATTTTTTTTTTTCCAATTGTTAGCTTTCTAACTTATTTATTTTCTTAAACTGCTGTGATAGTGCAATAGCATAGTGGTTAGGCGACAATGCAAAGCACATTTGAACTCAGATATTCAACCAAATTTTATGTCTTTCTTGTCTTCTCTGAACAAATCTATGATTCGTTCAATCCAATTCAATTTTATGCGCAATTCGTCACTCAAAAGAGTCAATATGCAAGCAAGAATTTGTATTTTTCATTACTTAGACTTATTAATATAGACTAATTTCAAATTATCAGACTAATGAGGGGAAAAGTAAAGAAACCTGGAAAAATTTGATTGTGTAGGAGTCCCATAAAAGAATGCTTATATATTGACCTCTTGGTCTGGTAGGTGCACGTGAATTTGTAAGGGTGAGCAGAACTGGAAAACCCGATGATTTGCTGAACTCGTCAATTGGAGGTTTTGGTAGCGGCGCTATTCTGGGACGTCTGCAAGGTCAGAATTGCTGAACCCCTTTGTGTACATCTGGTGTGCATGCGTTTGCACTAGCTTGTCTCTATGTACACCTACACGCTCACCCTCACATTTTTACTTAGTCATTGCATAATTGTTTTGGTGCTGTCTTTTAGCTTCCAATGGGGTTGGCTGATCGGACAGGTCAACCTGTGGTATGATTCAGTTGATAATCTCTGTTAAACTGTTTAATATTTTTGTGGTTCATGTATTACCAACCCAATGTTCTTTCAATTGTATCAAAGCTTTCTGTATTTGAGCAAAAAGAATTATGTAGATGAATTTTGGGTGTAATTGGCTTTTGGTTGTCAAGCTGAGCTTCCAACAGATTACGCCTCTGTTTGGGTTTCACTTCATTTTGCTAAAAAGTTACTTTTCAAAGTCAGAACATTAAGAGCTTGTTTGTCTTCCATTATTGGGAGAAAATTAGTGTAATGAATAGTATTTTTGGGAGAATGTGTGGTTGAAAATTAAAGTAATTTTATTGGTTTGTGTGTAGAATATTTTATTTGGTGAATGTGTGGTGGAGAATCTTACTGTAGCAAACAATTTTTTGAAATAATAGTAGACAAACAGGGGCTAAATTTAACCACACATTTCGTACGATCCACAATTACTATCCACTTCTTCCATCTCATTTTTTGAAAAGTAAAACTTACAAATGGAATGAAACCCAAACATTGCACTTTTTATTTTTATGAGATCAACCTTACAGTTTCTTGTGATTTCATTTAACACGTGTCAGATCCTCTTTTCTAGAATATTGAGTGTACTTCATAAAATTAATCAGTCATTCTTTACTTCTTAGTATTTTTTGTATTTGAACGCAAATTTCTGCAAGCAGAAGGCGTATTACATTTGGTTGACTTCCTTTTGAGTGCTACTGTACACTAACTTAAAAAGGACATTTAATTGTCCTGCTACATAAAATTTTCAGTTGTCAAATATTTGTGACATTAGTGATTTCTGCTTGCTTACTCAAAATTTGAATGTTGTGAGCTTGTAGAGATATGACCAAACAGAGAGAAAACCATATCGACATAGTTTTAATTTAATTATTGTGCGAGATTTTCACTTATCTTGGAGAAGAGGAGACGGGTAGTTTGCATTTGGTTGGCTGCATTTCCAGTAAGGGATTGAATATATTAAGGTGATCTGTCTGATCAAGAACTAGACTTCTTACTCTTGAATAATAGAGAAAATTTGTGATCAACGGTTGTTGGTAGATTTGCTTCCCCCACGCAGAAACAAGGTCGTGCACACAAAATCCTTCTTTGCTTGGACACATATTTATATACTAGGATGATTGTTTCTTATTAATTTGAACCATTTTTGTTTTGTGTTGTATTAGGTGGTCAAGTTGGCGCTATTCGGTATTCAATACTTTTTGCTGCTGTTGGAACAACAGTCGACTACGCTACTCTTAAACTAAAGCCTGTCGTGAGTAGATTTATAGAAGAAAAGGATAGTTGGTTCAAGTTACCGGAATGGTCACCTATTCGAGTACTCGATGATGAAGCTGTTGCAGCAAAACGTGATCGGGAACAAGAAATTTACAGAAATGTCCATAATTTGAACAAAGAAAAATCTTGAAAATATTTTTTACTCTTTTTTCCCCTTTGATTTCAGATTATGCAATGATCCATAAGTCAGTATTGTTCTTCTGACTTGTAATAAAGCGTGAGACTTTATTCTGGTACACTGAGCTTTGCGCGTTCATTGTGTATTCGTTATGTTGGACACTGTACTCCATATGTTTAGACAAAGTTAAAAACAAATATTTAAATTTCAAATTCAGTGGCTAACTTGGAAAAAAAGTTAAATCTAAGGGGCCAACATAAAATTTGACCGGGTTCATAAGTTGTAAACCAATTAAAACCATTAATCAAAACTGGTAAAAATTAATCGTTTGTATTACCGATTACGTCCGTGTTTGACAATTATTATTGGAGGAAAACAGAGTTTTTAATGGTGATTTTTAAGAAGAACGTGGTTAAAAAGTAGTGGGAATTTATAATTGAAAAAGAATACTTAGGAAAAAGAATTTGAAAATAATCATTGTCAAACAAGGGCATGTACTTGTGACTAGATTATTGAAAATTGATTATTTAAAATATTGTCGATTCAATTTAGGCCCCGTTTGATCTTTACTATTTTCCATGAATTTCAAAGTTCCAACTTTTTTCTTGTTTGATAGCCAATTTTTTCTAGGTCATTGAATTGGCTTTCCAACTTTTTTTTTTTTGGCAATGGAAACAAATTTTATCCCCAATTGTATTTTTTTTCCCTTTAATGACAATTTTCATGGAAAACAAAATCAAACGAACACCAACAGATCCAAAATTTCAACATTTTTCAGGTGAAAAATTATATCAATCAAACACAATTAATTGACAATTTCCGGGAAAACAAGTTTTATGCAATTATTTTCCTTGAAATTCGTTTTCTTTCCACCCATTTTCCATTCTTGCAATCAAACGGATCCTTAAAGTCTTGTTTGAGCCCTCATATTGAAGAATGCATTTTGGAATGATGGATTGATAGAGAATGCGTGGTTAAAAAATAATTTTTTTTAAAATTTACGTGTAATATTATTTGAGTAATGCTATTTAATACCATGTGTTTAGATTTTAGAATCGATTTAAGTGGTAATTAAACGTCATTAAATGATAGATTTATTTAAATGTAAAATGTGATTAAATGATAGATTTATAAATGTAAAATTAAGAAAACAAGGAAGAGGAAAATGTACTTTGAGAATAGCGGGTAAACTTCTTTTTTCTGTATGCACAAAACTACCTACCCAGTAAAAGTGGTATATAAAAATGGCGACTCCGATCTAAATCTCTGTTCTTTCTCGCTTCACCAGATACCAGAAAAAGAAAAGCTCTTCAATAACTAATCTTTTGTGGGTTTCTTTCAAACAACTACAAGAAACGTGTAAGGTACATTAATTTCCACTGTTTATATACTCACCTTTCGTGATTTGAATGTCTATTTTCTGTGCTTTCATCCCCAATTATGGTTTCGATTAATTTTTTCTTTCAGTTTGGCGGAATATGGTTTTGGACAGTTTACATTCTGAAAGTTTTCTAAGCTAAATTTGTTGATGTTAAAGTTTTTTCTTTTTTTATATAGTTTTGTTCAAATTACTATTTTCTTGTAGATCTAGCATGAACAGAAAGTAGGGTGAAAGGGTTTCAATTAGCTGACCTCAAATTTATCGTGAACATGGCTTTTGTTGTTTTTGCACAAACATGAGTTGTGTCAAGTGTGCTGTTGATTAATGATATTCCAGTTGTATAAAATATTACTGAACCCAAACATTTAGGTTCGAGATCTTTAATTATTATTATTAATAATTTTGTTCATTAGATTTTTGTTCTCCAATATCTGAATGGAGAGGATTTAAACCTTGTGGTGGAGTGAAATGGAAAAGGAGGATTCATATAGAGTACCCCATTGTGAATAGGAATTGATAAGGCTTTGTTGACTGGGTTTCGCATAAGCTGAAGCCTGTGGATTAATTTGTATATTTCGAGATATTTGCACACAAACGAATTTGGAATCTGGTATATGAACTGTAAATTACAAAAAAGATGATGAACGTCAACGTGGAGAAGTAAGAATCTTCACAACTTCTTGATTACTTGATATAAGCTATGTTGTAGGTGAGATCCCCGACATTAATATATGAGATGTATGGTAAAATTATTCAACGATATCTATTTCAATTTGAGTAAACAAAGATTTTCCAAGCTAATTTGTTTGTATGCTTCATTTCATATTTCGACCATAGGTTTGTTTATGCTTTATAGAGAAATTGGAGACCTTATGCTAAACGTCTATATGGAATGGATTCATTTATTGGACTATATGCCCTCCTCCTGGAAAGAGAGCTAAAAATGAACCTTTGAATATGAACTGTCACACTCTTTTCCTACAAACATCCTTCTTATACAGACTATTAGAGTTGCTGTCGTCTAAACCTGGAAGATAGGAGGTTTTTGGCTGAAGAACTTGAAAAATTGTTCCATTGGCATATTCTTTCTACTTTTGCTTTTCTTCAAATTCTTTGGCCACATCTGGATCTTTAGGAAAATTTTTGTTTGGTGACTTCATGGGTTTTTTCGTTTCTTTTTGGCTTACTTGGACTATTGTTGTTGTCCATTGAATAGTTTATGGAACACTTGGAACCTGCAAGTGCAGACTGGGAATTATTTCAAGTTTACAGTGGTGCAAGGAGGCCTCGGATACTGCTTGCTGCTAGCGGAAGTGTAGCTGCTATAAAATTTGCTAATTTGTGCCACTGCTTTTCTGAATGGGCAGAAGTAAAAGCAGTCGCAACTAAGGCGTCTCTGCATTTTATAGACATTGCATCACTTCCAAACGATGTGACTTTTTACACCGATGAGGATGAATGGTCGACTTGGAAGAATATAGGAGATAGCGTACTGCACATTGAACTTCGAAGATGGGCTGATATTATGGTCATTGCCCCTTTATCAGCAAACACACTTGGCAAGGTATACATATCTGGTATAATCTTTGTTATCTGATTAACCTGTAATGTCATGTGTCTTACAACAGAAATTGGCTGCTAATTAGAGATGCAGGCTTCGATCACTTTGCCTGTTTGGCTAAGCTTAAATATTAGTAAAATTTGTTTTCAAATCTATTTGGGTGACTTACTTTTTCTTACTTTTAAGGTAATTCTATTAGTAAATGTTACCTTTTACTTTCAAAATTAGTAACTTATTTGTTATTTTTACCAATAAAACAATTATTTTATTAAAGATTCCCTTTTTCACTAATAAGTGAACCTTTTAAGCTTAGCCACACATGCTTCATGTACAAGTTTTTGAAGTCATGTTAGTAACAACATATCTTCTTAGGCCTTGTATCTTGTTTTGTATGATTTTATAACGAGTTTTCTTCTTGTATAGCTGTTATGGGTTGATTCAATTTTCATTTTGACTATGTTTCTTGCTGTCTTTTTATAGAT
Source organism: Fraxinus platypoda (assembly GCA_903798405.1). Lineage (NCBI taxonomy): Eukaryota > Viridiplantae > Streptophyta > Magnoliopsida > Lamiales > Oleaceae > Fraxinus > Fraxinus platypoda. Next base: position 6,400 of record CAIGRT010091830.1, read on the forward strand.
TGCTGGAGGATTGTGTGATAACTTGCTGACTTGCATCGTACGTGCGTGGGACTATAGTAAACCATTTTTTGTGGCTCCAGCCATGAATACTTTAATGTGGAATAACCCTTTTACTGAACGGCATCTTATGACAATTGACGATCTTGGAATTTCCCTTATCCCACCAGTGACAAAGAGGCTAGCCTGTGGAGATTACGGAAATGGTGCAATGGCCGAGCCTTCTCTCATTTTCTCAACCGTAAGGCTGTTCTTAGAGAAACGAGCACAATCAATTGGTAGAAATATTCAGTGATGAAGAAAATGGGGAGCAGCGGTATTGCAAGTTTCTCTCTTGTAGATGCGAAAAACAATGATGAAATTGTGGCACAATCTAGTTATTCAAAACCTTGAATATGTGCTGTTTGAATCAGATATTCTCCTATTATGTATCTTAGACCAAAGGGATGTCATATCCTTTTTCCATTGTCTTATTTTTAATTTTATTCAATGTTACATGCCATATTGTTGGTTTTTCCTTGGCTTCTGTAACAGGACTCTGATGCCAGACATCTATACAACAAATATAAGCACAAGAGAATGGTCTCAAAATTAGACGCTTTCATATGTTGGAACACCATCAAAGGATGTTCCTTAAAATAATAAAATGTAGAAAGCATGGATGTCACCATATGAGATCACAAGCTCAACTAGTTAAATAAAATGATCAAAATATGACTATATTAGGTGCCCTGGGACGGATTTTATTCAGATTTTTAGCATAAATTAGAACGTTATACATAGCAAATGGATCCCACTAAGTAAAGCAGCTTTTTTTTTTTTTTTTGAATGTGAAATCCCATAAATGCCTAATTTGGAGAGGATTGAAAAAACAAACAAAGCGGCACACGTGTTTTCATTAGTCTACTTTAATTATTTGGTAATTTTTGATTCAAAAACTGTTTTGCTAGTAGGACCTGCATGACGGTCTAATTTTTTAATTAAAATCTTCAGATAACTGCTGTCAATAGGGTCTAAAAGAAAGGATGATATGCCCTTAGCGATGGGAAGTGTGGGAGCTGCTCGTCGGCTTGGCTTGCACCTTGAGGAGCTATGGACGCAAGCTGAACGACTATTTAGCTACACGAGCCGCTTGCGAGCGGCTCGCAAGTCAAGCTCGTTGTCAGTTCGTGAGCCAAGTAGGCTCCTCTGGCACTTGTAAATTGCACCGAAATAGTTGTTTTACTGTGTCACAAACATGACATTGTAAGGCTCTGTTTGGTACACATTATTTTTTTCATTCTCATTCTTCTACTTATTTTCAACCACACATTCTTCAATAAAATAATAATATTTTCCATCACATCAATAACTTTTCCTTCATTTTTAACCACACATTCTCCATCAATCTACTATTCAATAATACATTCTTTCAAAAGAATGTGTCCCAAACACACTCTAAATCTCCAATTGCAATAATTTAATATTTGAAATTTGAATTTAATTTCCCCTCCTAATCTGACGTCTATAAATAGGGACATCTGCAAACCAAACCATCAAATTCAAACATTCTCTACAATCTCCTAATACTCGTAGCATCATTTTAGCAGTATAACTTTGCAACTGTTAAACAATTCTTCTTTTGGTTCTTAACATTTCTTCAGTCCATACTTTCCTTGTGCGGCCATTCCTTCAATATTATATCACTGTTCAATTGCTTACAATTATTTATTTAATTCCAAGTTTTTATTAGCCATGTTAATTTTAAATTTTACGAAAAATTCGTTATGGATTACACTGGAATCATGAACTCTGAATGGCGATCTATACTAGTGTTTTAGTTGTTCCAATACTCTCGATATGTCTTTCCTCAAGCATACGATCCTCCAACTACAAAAAATGCCGATGCTACGAAATCGACAACCGTTTGAAGAATTTCAAGAAAAAGAAGATGATTGAAAATGGGGAGCCCATTTGGAAACTCATTTTAACTATTGTGAAAATGACTTCTCTTGGAAATAAAAAATTGGCACTACCCAGTACAATAAACATTACGAAAAATATCTTGCTCGTGTTGGGACTGTCGATTTTAGGCAGACTTAAACTTCATTTTAGTTCAAGCAAAGAGGGACTTTCCATAGTGTTAGAAAATATGGATAATGGGTCCCATGTGGGTTGACTCGATCCACAAGACATCAAAAGGATTGGGGGGAGTGATTTGAAATTCAAATCCACAACTCCCCATAGCCTCCCATAACTCGCATAAAACCTCCAATTTTTTTGTCTAGCAATGGAGAGAAAAAATGATGGTAGAAAAATGGTGAAAATTCGTATGGAAAATATCCATAAAATTGAAAGGCACCTAAAACCACTATTTTGGCATGAAAACTCACCAACATTGGTACTTAGGTTGTGACTAATTATCCCCTTCCATTGATAAAAATTCGTATGAAAAATATCACCAAAATTGAAAGACACCCAAAACCACTATTTTGGCATGAAAACTCACAAAAATTGCCACTAGGTTGTGGCTAATAATCCCATTCCATTGTGATCGGGATTGAGATCATTGGAGTGCAAGAAAATTGCAGATTTGAAGTTTTGGAAAACAAGGTGATTCAACCATTCAAAAGATCTTGGAATTCATCATTTCAAGTAAGTATCTTCACCCGAAATTTATGTTAAAGTATGCTTCGAATTACTTTATTGGTATCAGAGCCATAAGGTTGAAATCCTTGCTGTAGTACATGCTTAAATATGCCATTACATGATACAATTGGGTTTTGAATTTTATATGTAAAGTTTTGAAACCTTATGAAATCTTTAATGACATCTTTTGATAATTTACTGTTTTTTATGCATTAATAATTAAGCAGTAAAATTAGTATTGTTAGAAAGGTATTTTAATAAGCTTTCCAACCATAGAACTTAAATTTTGGACTTATAACAAAGAAATTATGAGGGTTTGAAGTTTGGATGTAAATATGAATTTTTTACATGAAGATAGGTAAAATTCGAAATTTAATCACATAATAACTTCTTTTACATTGTGTTTCATGCTTCCTATCTAGTATGGTTGGCTAGATCTTCTCGAGAACTTTCTAATGATATAAAGATCACTAATTTTGGTCTTGAAAGGAAGAAGTTATGACCTCCTGAAATTTGGATGTAAATCTGATTTTTTACAAGAAGATTGGTAAAATCCGAAATTTTATTACATCATAACTTTTTAGTGTTTTATGCTTCACATTTGATTGGTTGGATAGATCTTCTCAAAACCTTTCCAATGATATAAAGATTATTAATTTTGGCACTAAAATGAAGAAATGATTTTTCGAAATTTAGTTGAAAATCCGAAAATTTTACATGATTTTTTTTTGCCATTTTCACTCTCGGTCAGATCTGTTGCTGTCCCAAACGTGACCTTAAACATTGATTTTGTAAAATCTGACTACACATGAACTCAGAACGCCGAAATTAGTTGTGATGACCAATTGAAAAGTTTTTTCGAGAACGACATGGTGGTGCTAACGTGCCCAAATTTTTTATTAATTTAAGAAAATTATTGTAAATTGGTCTCGCACGTGAGGACGCGTGAGGAACTCGATTTTTATTCTAAAAAGTTGTAGATTGGTCTCTGAATTATTCTTGATTTTTGAATAGTTAATTTTTTTTTATATTTAATGCTTGAAATAAATTTGTAAAAAGTGTTAAAAATATTTTTTTAACTTGAGTAAATTGTGATTTTTTTAAAAATCAAGAATATTTATTAAATGATATTTAGCATGTGGGAGCTATTTTTTGAAGTACTCTCATTTTTTTTACAAAAAAAAAAATATTCTAAAAATATTTGAAATACCACCTTTTATATACGTTCATGAGTTGTGTGGGTCTTTAATTAGATTATGTGATACATTATAACTTGTTTCCAATTTTTATGCTTGATTATATATTATTGGATCTAAGCACACTTATAGCATCCTTAGAGGGAATGCTAGAAAATCAATGGCTTTGGAACTTGTTAAAAAAATGTGTTTATTAAAATTAATAAATGAATTTGGAGCATGACCTAATGTGATACGTAAATATTTTTGGGACAAT
>CAIGRT010091846.1:0-41393 GCA_903798405.1 Fraxinus platypoda
GACTTTAACTTCACCAATTCTTTTTTTTCGCTTCATCTGATTGTAATCTGAAAGGGTTTTCTTTTAAATATGTAAAGTTCTTTTCTTTGATGGTTGGACTTGTGGATTTGATTTTTCTTTATAGGATTATTACTTGAAAGGAAAAAAATTCTTTATCTTTAATTAAGATTTTACTGACTCTATTTCCTCCTTCTTTGGTGACATCGGCGGGATTAACAGTACTCACTTAAGCTTTCATCTTCTTCGAATTTTTGAGGTGGATTTTTTTGTATAGGGCATAATGGAGCAGAAGCCTCATATCTTGCTACGAATACTGAAATTGGATACCCAGGAGGTGCACTTTTCTTCAATCTTACTTATAACTCTGACATTCCATGAATCTATCAACTATTATTTATGAATCTTGAAATTATTTACATTTCACAATTTCCCAAATTTTCATCTTCCTTTATTACATCTTACCTCTCTCTGTTATCAATGAATTAAAATCAATATATTATTTTACTTTTCTTTCTCTATACACGCATATACATACAAATTGTAGTCAGAAGTTGGGGGATTTCAAGGTTATGGCGATTACAGCAACAGTTGTTGTTGTGCCGTTGGGTGTTCTCTTTTTCTTATCTGGGCTCGTTGTCAATTTCATCACGGTTATGCATTTACACAAGATAAAAAATCAATTTTTTAAAAGGTTTCTGATATGGTTTTGATTTAGTTGAGCCGATTAAATTGATTTTTCTTTATCCCTAGCTGATTTGCTAAACATTGTTTTAGGGTTTTTTTTTTTTTAAATTTTTATTTGATCTTTCTTGAGTGATTTTCTGGTTATTTTGTTGTAATATATGTTATTCATGGGGTGAAGTATCTTTGAATTTGGACAAATGTCACGAAATTTATTGGGGGATTTCTCAGGCACTATGTTTTGTACCAATAAGACCATTGTTGAAGAACACTTACAGGAGCATAAATAAAGCAGTGGCAGAGCTGTTGTGGCTCCAGCTCATTTGGTTGGTTGATTGGTGGATCGGAGTTAAGGTGAAGAAATCCAAGCCTGCTACTGCATTTTTGATATTATACATTATTTCTTGATTGCAAAGCTTATTTCTTTATGTTACGAAGAACATTCCGAATATCAAATATCTTAATGAAGTTATTTTATTTGTATTAAGAATGATAATATAGTTGTTGATTCACCTTGAAAATTTCAATCACTAAATATGAAAATTGTTGCGATGATCAAATTATTTTCACTTTTACAGATTTGGGTACCTTTAAATTGTGCAATTGGGTGTTGCAAGAGGCTCGTTTAAGCTTATGTAAATTGAAGGATAAGCCTTGACAAATGATGCTGAAGGCGTAAAGTTAATGTTTAAAGCCTAATGTGATCTCAAGGCATATGTCTTAGACGGGGTTTTAAAACAACGATTCTAATTTCAATTTTTTGAGAGGCTTGTGAATTTTTCTTTAGGTTTTATTTAGGCAAAATAATGTTAATTGTTATGCTTTTCTTTTGCTTGTACTGACATTCATTTTCACTGCTTGATTTAACATACAATCAATTTTGGGTCCATGTTAAAAACTAACCATTGCATATACAATATGTCTGCTGTCTCTGCTTACCTATTTCAGGGCTACAGTATATGACATTTAAAGATAGAGATTTCTTAGAGAAAATCAAATAACACATGGGATAAGGGCGATAAATTGCAGTACTTCCTAAAAGTTTTGAATAGAACTGCAGATAATCTATTGATATGGTAAATAGTCTTATTACCCATTTGCACAACATATGTTGATAACTGCGTAAAACCCTGACTTCCTGAATCAAGATTGTCAAGGTTTTGTGTTTTATCCTAACTCTCAAGTGCTCAACTATGTTTAGTAGAATTTCAGTTAGATATGTAATCTACATAACTTTCCTCCAATTTCGAAATGATGTTTTCCTTGTTTTAATCTTAAAACATCTATATAAATATCTATAGAGAGAATGAGCTAAGCCTTATCTTCAATAAACTTGGTGTCAAGTATACGAATCATGCTTTTTTAAATAAATCCTCAATGTGCCCCCTCGGTAGACCTTCATTTCCTTTTCTCCCATTCTATTTTTGATGTACATCTTCTTAATGTTTTCTATAATCTTTTAACTTGATAGATATATTTTGGTCAAATTAAAGTAAATGTAAATGTAAATTTTATGTTGTATGAATATGGTTCATCTATGTCATTTGATACGTTTTGTGATAGGTATTTGAGGATGCTTATAAGTCACTACTAAACATAATTATCCTTGATGATATTTAAATGTAACTGCTATTGACTCTAGATGAATAATTTATTGAAAGGCTCGGGAAAGCTCACCCCAGGAAGCTAATTCACACGTCACAATTGAATGACACTCAAAGTATTATGTCTAAGAGTTTGAAAAAACTCTTCAAAAGAAGTTCTTGGCCGCTCCATTGCTACAAAAATACATAGATGTTCAACAACCACAATCTTGGGTGTCCAAGTACCGGTAAAATTTTATTATTATCTGATTTCCCAAATTGAATTCTTTTTATTTATATAATTGGTCTTCCAACAGTTTCTTGTCAGCTTTATGTGGATAGTATACTTATCTCTCAACTTTTTTTTTCATATTTGACTTCCCACTTACTTAGTGTACCACTTTATTAAGCATCCACGTATTATTAGAAGCTGTTAGAAGAATGCTATTCTGTTGGTTGAGTGCTACACGATCTAGAAATTTGTTTTGCTCCTTTCTTAAGAAGTTTTATTATTTTTTATTGTAACTCTATTGTCAAACATAATGAAAATTGATAATAATTACTAGTCTAAGGTATAATTAGGTTGCAAATGTCAAATCTTCTCTTTTCAAATCATGAACAACCTTTTGGATGCCACAAGCAATCTTTTTGCCTAATATTTGGCAAACACTCCACCATATGTACATTCTCAATGCTAGACCTGGCTTGAAGAAGGTCCCTTTGCCTGCCGCTCAAAACTTTTTCGGTGCAAAAACTCTTGCAAAGATACATGTAAAGGATATGAAGTGCACTTTAACATTTTCCTTTCTTTTCTGTTTATTTCTTATTGCAGCTTCAACTGATTTGTTCTAGCAATCTATTTACAGGTTTTGGACGCTAACTCTTTGGGGTGACTACTTCAAGTCATTGACCCAAGGTTGAATTCTCTTTTATATTTTCCTTTTTAAGTGTTCTAGAAATAGGATAATTTAATCTTTGGTCGTTTTCTCCTAGTTCACTAGCATGCTTTTTTAGTGGACAAACAACCAATAGAAGAATCATAAATGACAGTAGAAGAATTATCCACTTTGTCTCAGCATACTTCTGTAAGTTCCATCTTGGCTCATTCGTCTTAATTTGTAGATATTGCATCCTATCATTTTGTCACTTCGTTGCTATCTATTTTTATGTTTCAATGCATACTTTATTATTTAATGGGTAGAATATTTCTTGCTTCTGTAAAGCTACAATTTTTATGTCAAATATTTCTATTATCACGTACCACCATGTTGTAGACATGCGTGACGAGGCTTAAATTCTATTTTTTGGTGTTTTCTTTATGCGGCAGTATCAGCTTTTGAACCAATGACTTTGTTAGATACAGTATTAGCGAGACACACAATGCATTTGACCTCCGGTAGAGGGAAGGAATGTGTTCATTCATTCATTTTTTTTTGGATGGAGAATGGGGTTGGTGGTTTGGGTCGCAAATTTACTTTTGATATATAGTTAAGTACAGAGTACTGCTTTGTCTAGGGTATATTTACAGCGTTTCCACTTTACATAGCTTGTTAGTATGCTTACTATTGTGCAAGTTAGAAATTGTTGCTATTTTGTTGACCACTTGAATGATAATATGTCTGCTACGATTTTATTATATCTAAACTGGATGTAAAGTAATTCTACCGTAAATTTAATCATGGATGATTCATGATACAAAAACTTTCATCAATAAAAGAAAACATGTTGTCACAAAAAAATAGACATTTCAAAACTATCTCATGGAATGAGACAAATGGATTAGACATCGTCATCTAAATGTCACCGGTGAAAGATCTGATGGGCAAGTCCTTCAACAAATTTTAAAGTGAACTTTTATAGCATCTGCGATGATGCAATGCACCAAATGATCACTTCACCAAGCACTTCGAATCTTCGACAAGTTTTGAAAAATCTACAATTTTGACGCTAATAAAAATACAACAATGACTAGTCTAAGTAAAAAATCCTAAAACTCGGTTAAAAAAAAGCGGTGAACACACACTGGAAAACAGAAGCATGCCTCGGGGGCATCGGCACCTCCGCCCGCCATCATGCATCTCCCCGTCATGGGGAAAAGGTGGGCGGCGTATGGCGGAGATCACTTCTGGCGGACGTGTTGTAAGAGACAATAATTATCTCTAAATTTAAATTTTATCACAAGAATTAATTAACTAAGCTGATACCCTAAAATTTTCGGCGGGAGTCTTTCCTTTTGGTTTGAATACAATTTGTTTGGCTAATTTGTACAGGTGCTAACACAATGATTTGTACGGCGCACCGTCCCCTTTGTTGACGTGGCCTTTACCCATTGGTGGATGGACAAGTCGTGATACCATGCCTTTTCCGCCGTGGACCTTTTTTTTTAATCTTTTTATTATCATTATATGTAGGGATTAACAATAAAGGAAATGAAGATGATACTGAGAATATAATTTTTTCAACGGAATCAAACGATTGTTTATTGAAAGGGTAGTTGTGAGAATCAGTTTCAATCATTAACGTGGTGGAATGGTTTTTGCTTAGATGTGGACCATAACTGATGTATTTTATTTATATATGCTGGTGCTGCATGAGCCATGCTTCATATATGTTCTAGACTGCCACTAGAAATGGTTCAAAGGCTGGAACAATGCTGGAGTTGGTAAATTAGTTGCTATATTTTATTAACTGCAAATTTAATTTGTAAAGAATGTTGGCCTACTTCTGCATTTTGCATCTTTAGCTATTGATATCATAATGTCAAGTTTGTCCATGTGCAAAGAGCCTGCTAAAGGCATGAAAAAGCTGGAAAGGTTAAATTTTAGGCAAAACAGAGAGACCTAAAAGAATAAAATGGTGTAGATCATGGCATAAAAGTCTGTTCCTACCCTTCAGGGCACTGAGGTGAGTACCCGACCGTAAACTTCAGGCCCGTGGGATTAGTCGAGGTGCGCGCAAGCTGGCCCGGATATCCACGGTTATAAAAAAAAAAAAAGTCCGTTCCTGCCACCGTTTTGAAAAGGCCTAAAATCGCAAGAAGCATGGGAGAAGTCCATGATTAGGCATGAACCTTGACTGAAAGTGAAAGTTATAGTAACTATTGTACAGAGTAATTTCTTTTTTCTTCTTTCAAATGCCTAATGCATAAGCAGATGAAGCAAATGATGCATTGACTTACCTCATCATTTTGTGTTAGTCAACACTGGAGAAAACTTCAATTTTATGTATACAACTTTCTCCGTGTATCCTACCCTAAATGCAAGATTGAAGTTCCATTGACATCATATTTTCCATGCCACACCTTATTAATTATTTATCTTGTGATTTAAGTTTTGTTTTTCTAGTGTAATTTAAGTCACGACCATGGATTTTACAACAGAACTCTGTATTTAATAATACCAACGCCTTTTTATATTAAATTATATAATCATTTGGCCAGTAAAAAAAATTAATTTTATTCTTCCGAGAAAGAATGATGCATGGCCTTACCTCATCAAGTTTCGTAGTCTGAAGACCCAGCAAATGTGTAAGAGTAAAGTAAAATAAAAGAATCCGTACAAGTCCTCTATATCCAATGTTCCTATATATATGTATATAGATGCAGGTCTGAAGCTAAAATAGATTGTCCATTCCATCATGGCTCAGTTAGTTGGTGCAGACGAAATAGAATCATTCAGAATTGAGCTATCAGAGATAGGAAGAAGCTTGAGGTCATCATTTCGGCGTCAAGCCACAAGTTTTCGAAACAATTCATTTGTAAGTTCTGCAAAAGATGTTGATCTTGACGATGAATCTGTCTTACAATGGGCTGCAATCGATAGACTGCCAACATTTGAACGATTAAGAACTTCTTTGTTTGATGAAAATGAAGCTGATGGTAGAGGAAGACGAGTAGTTGATGTGACTAAACTTGGTGCTCCGGAAAGGCATATGTTCATTGAGAAGCTCATTAAACATATTGAACACGATAACCTTCGTCTGTTGCAGAAAATAAGAAAGAGAATAGACACGTGAGATCCTTCTCCTTCTGGATATGAAGAAATATATTCTGCTAAAATGACTTTCTACTATACTTCCACACCCTTATATAACTATGCACATTTTCTTCTTTTGCAATTTTTAAATTCATTCAGGTGTTATATTTTGTTTCTTGTACTATATATAGCTGATGCAAGTTTACTAAGGTCATGGGATTAAGGATTCTATTTGAATTTTTCAGAGCTGGTGTAAAATTGTCTGCCACTGAAGTCAGATACACCAATTTGTCTATAGAAGCAGAGTGTGAAGTTGTTAATGGAAAGCCCCTACCAACTCTATGGAATTCTCTAAAAAGCATGCTTTTGGTATGTAATTGTATTTTATTTAAAGTGGCTTTAGTTAATCAACCATTTTTTCTATCCTTGTTCTATGTACGTATGTTGATGATTCAAATTGGGATGAGTTAATTATGGGCTGAACAACCAAAGTACCAGCAACCACAAGTTTCTCCTTGGCTAGTACTTGTGATGAGTTAATGTTTGGTTTCTATCACAGTGCATAACTTTGGATAAATCTAGCTTGTGTTCACTTGGTCATATTAAGCTGATCTGAATATCACGAACGGTAGGGCTATTATTTACTCCGCAGATCTACATATACATGTGTGCCTCCATTTGTGCTTCTGTCCTGCAATTGATAACACCTTGCCAACAAGTATTATTTCCATTTGTATGTTACACCTTTTTCTTTTTCTTCTTTTTCATTTGTTACTTCCTGTAAGTAATGATTCATCTTCCAGAATAAATAGAAGGAAATATATTTGAAACTTGATATTCATCTCATTCTCTTGTTTTATGAGCTGAAGAAGAATCATTTGTGTATTAAATTTGAAGCATCCTCCTAGTTATCTTTGCATATACTGAATTGTACCTCCATTACATTTGACAGGAGCTTGCGAGGCTTCCAGGTTTACAGTCACAACAAGAGGCTAAGATAGGCATCATGAATGGTGTTAGTGGTATCATTAAACCAGGAAGGTACAATTGTTAAGACTTCAACTGTCTTTCTTTCTACTTTTTGCAATACAATTTTTAGGACTTCAATTGAATTCCATCTTGATTTGTTTCTTAATCTCACCAATCACCATTCTTGACATTCTTTTGCTGTTAACAGCTGTAAAAGATTTAACTGTTTCAGAGTTACTTGAGCGACTCTTGTTTTACCACATGCCTTCTAGAATTACTATCTGATCATTGCATGCACAGTCCTGCAGAAGTTAAAAGCTTCTATCAATATTAATGTAATATAAAAAAATCAAATGACATCCAAAGAGAGAGAAAAAGGAGAATCATAAAAACAAAACTTTGAACTCATTTTACTGCATGATTTGTACTGATAAGCACAGCAAGTCTAACTTCTCTAATTTTTTTCATAAGATTGAATATTTCTAGTTTCTAATTCAATAATTTGAAGCTTGACTTGATAATATTGATCAGGATATTCTTTGTACACCCTAAGATTTCTCTTGATAGATTGAAAATATCCTCCTAGGTTCACAAACAGATTTACTTATATGTTTGTTGTATTTGTGTACACACACTAACTGCTGCTTTGGGCTATTGTAGCTTCTACCTCTGATGCTCGGACTCTTTGAAATGAACGAAATACCCGTGTCGGACACGACATGAGACGACATCGGTATGGGTATGGGATATGTGTCGGATCCTCCAAGTTTCAATTGTACACTTCGCCCTTTTTGCTTCGTTCTTTTAATTCTTTGTTTCTTTTTTCTTCCCCTTTTCTTCTTCGGCGATGGCACAAGGTTTTCCCTTCTTTTTCTTCTATTCCCTTTGCCTTTTCTTCCTTTTTTTACTTCTTTCCTCTCGATGATTTAGGGTTTTCTTTGTATAAAATGAAAATGGGTTCCATATAGTGCAACTTAGTATTCCATTAAGTTTAAATTGTAATCAAGTCCATCATTTTCTATTTTATATAACATTTGGTAATTAACTTTCCATAATTGAAAATTAAACCCCGAAATTTTATTTTATTCGTTTTAAGCCCTTATTCAATGCTCATTTTCTTCTTTGTGAATGATTGATTTTGGTCTATTTAAAATGACATCTTGGGTTGATAAAAAAAATTGAAGTTTAAAAGACGTATCCACGTACCCGTGTCCAAAATTTGGACTCTTTTTAACCATGTCCCCGTATCTTATACTTTAGAAAATAATGAATCCGACACTTAGATACATACCCATACTCGATATCCGTTCCCGAGTCCGAGCATCATAGGCTTCTACTATAGTCACATTACACATCAGAGTGCAGCTACCTTGTAGTAGTTCTGTACTTCAATATCATGTTGGAAGCAGAAGTTGGGTTCTATATGCGTTGATCCTTTCATCAAATTTATCTAGTTGAATTAGCTTTTCAAATACTTGATACATTAGGAGTTTTATTGTTGCAGAATGACTCTGCTGCTTGGTCCTCCTGGGTGTGGAAAGACCACATTACTGAAAGCTCTCTCTGGAAATTTGAACAAATCACTCAAGGTGCCCCTCTTTCTTTCCGTTTCTGTCCATCCCCTAGTGGATAAAAACATATTGAAAAGTTGTTTAAAATAGTTTTCTGATCAGACACTATCTTAGCAAATACGCATAGTTGACTATACAAAAATGCTTGAAAACCTAAAGTCCTAAACTATTTTGGCGTGAAGTAACTTAATGTAGTTTATCTCGTGGCTTTGTTTTTCTATATACTAGAAGTCACCCAGTCTTTTGTTATGTCAAGAAGTGATTTCATTTCTCTAATCATAATACGAGTATTAATATCCATAATTACGGTTTGTTTAGTATCTAATCCAGTGTTGATAACGGAAACATCAGTGAGAGTTGTTAACAGTGCTGATGAAATGTATACTTCATCTGAAACTGCTATATGACAACAGAAGAGTTTGCCTTTCCTTCCACAGGTTACTGGCGAGATTTCGTACAATGGCTATAAATTGGAAGAGTTTGTGGCACAGAAAACTTCAGCTTATATAAGTCAATATGATCTACATATCCCTGAAATGACTGTCAGGGAAACCCTTGATTTTTCATCGCGATGTCAGGGTATTGGAAGCAGAGCAGGTGTGTCCTGCAATATATAAATACCCGTTTGTTTTCTGAAACTATTTTCATAACAATAGGTGATGTGATATCCTTTTCTCTTTTTTTCTCTAAAGAAATTTTGACGGAGCTTACTAGAAGGGAGAAAGATGCAAAAATTGTTCCAGATCCAGATATAGATACTTATATGAAGGTATTTTTAGTGGCTGATATTCTGACTTTTATTTTTCTGGAGTCATGAAGTTAGTGTGTTTATTGCAAAAGTGAACTTGCTCACCCTCGAGTGATTCTCCTAGAAATCTTGATTGAGTGCTCAGTTCATTTAGTGTATGAGGTTTATGCCCATAGATGGGTGTATTATGAAAATTATGAAAAACTTTAGCAATCCTTCCTTTTTATGAGTTTTCTGTTCATCAGATTAAGGCCATTGGCTTACCATAAGGGTCATGAATATACTGTGGTGCTATGACTAAAATTTCCGATTGAAACATGAAAAAAACATCGTACTCTTAGGAAAAGAAAATCTGTCACAACTTGCATACTGTATCGTCTTTAATAATACCTTTATTAGTTCTTTTTGAAATTTGCGAAAAACATTAATTAGCACCACATCTGTGTGTTAGAAACTTGATAATTACCCCTTTTGTTTTGAAAATGGGCAATTAAATCTCATAGCTACACAACCTACCTCAACACATACCTGAGTCTATTAGACTCAGCTAAAATTAGTTTGAGTGAATAATCTCTCCACAATTCACCAATGATCTTCACTGAGTTGCTAAGCCTAAATACTGTAGTGTGCTAACAGCATATTTGTGCAGGCAATTGCTGTGGAAGGACAAAAGAGAAGTCTTCAGACAGACTACATATTAAAAGTATTATGTGACTTGATTTAGCTTAAAATTTATTTTTGCTGTCTTGTGCTAGAACACCAAATTTTGAAAGTCTATCCTACTATTCCTTAAATTTTAGATTCTCGGACTTGATATCTGTGCTGACACATTCGTTGGAGATGCCATGAGGAGGGGTATATCTGGAGGTCAGAAGAAAAGAGTGACGGCAGGTAATTTGATGCCAATATTTTTCACCTTTCTTTCTGATATACTAAAGAGGCTTGAAATTATTCCAACTACCAGCAACATCTGAACTCAAAAATAATTTTGCAAAAAGCATATGCATTGAGAAGTTAGTAATGTTGGATTATGCAGGCGAGATGATTGTTGGACCAACAAAAGCATTGTTTATGGATGAAATTTCAAATGGCTTGGACAGCTCGACTACATATCAGGTTGTTGCTTGCCTTCAACAATTAGCACATATCACAGATGCTACTGTACTTTTGTCCCTTCTCCAGCCTGCACCAGAAACTTTTGATCTTTTTGACGACATCATCTTGATGTCAGAGGGAAAGATTGTCTATCATGGGCCTCGATGTGATATTTTAGAATTTTTTAAGGATTGTGGATTTAGGTGTCCTGAAAGGAAAGCAGCAGCTGATTTTCTGCAGGAGGTAAGTTCATCATGTCAGTAGAAATATTTTTCAGAGTTTTCTTCATTAAGTAAAATAATTATATGTTGATTGGTTTGCAGGTTATCTCCAGAAAAGATCAGGAACAATACTGGTGTAAAACTGAGCAGACTTACAGTTTTGTTTCTGTTGATACGTTGTCTAGGAGATATAAGGAGTCTCCTTATGGAAAGAAGCTTAGCAACGAGCTTTCTGTGCCTTTAGAGAAGTTCGAGAGCGACAATAAAGCCATTAGTTTTGATGTGTATTCTCTTCCTAAATGGGATCTCTTTAAAGCCTGTATGTCCAGAGAAATTCTTCTCATGAAAAGGAATTCTTTCGTTTATGTATTCAAAGCGGTTCAGGTTAGGACAACTATTTCTCTTAGCTCCTTAATTTTGTTCATGCACCACCACTGGCAATACAAATTCTGACTTTCATTTATCTAATAGTTATTGTGTATGAAAATCTTGGGTAAATATTTGCTTGCAGCTTGTCATTATTGCATCAATAACTATGACCGTGTTCTTGCGGACTCGGATGGATATCAATCTTGTTCATGCCAACTATTACTTGGGTTCTATATTTTATTCTCTTATCATTTTTCTCGTTGATGGTTTTCCGGAGCTCAATATGACTGTTGCAAGACTTGCTGTTTTCTACAAACAGAGAGATTTGTACTTCTATCCAGCCTGGGCATATGCCATTCCAGCCACTATTCTCAAGATTCCTCTCTCATTGTTGGAATCTGTAGTATGGACTTCTCTCACTTATTACACTATTGGGTATAGCCCAGAGGCAGGGAGGTTAGTAACACATTATATTTCTCGGATGTTCTACATAATCCATGTGATTCATCAGTTTCAATCAACAACTCAACCAGATAAAAATAAAAATAAAAATCATATTACAATAATGAATCGAATTTTAACTAAATGTCATTGTTTTCCAGGTTTTTCCGCCAAATGATAATATTATTCGAAGTGCACTTTACCTCAATATCTATGTTCCGTTTCTTGGCATCTGTCTGCCGGACAGTGGTTGCATCTACAACAGCTGGTAGTTTGTCAATAATATTTCTGTTACTCTTTGGCGGCTTTTTGATCCCAAACCGTGAGGAAGCTCAACATCTTTATCTATTTTTATTGTTTGCCGTATTTTATATATATACATTTTGCTCTAAACAATAGAGAAAAAGGATAAGGGAGCTCAATTATACTGTTTCTTGCAGAATCCATGCCAATTTGGTTAAAATGGGCATTTTGGGTTTCTCCACTATCGTATGGGGAGATAGGCCTTGCGGTGAATGAATTTCTTGCCCCAAGATGGCACAAGGTGGTATGCATAGTACCAGGATTTGTTTGCTTCTGTTAAGTTGATAAACATTTACTCCTTTTCAGACAAGAAACAAGCTTAGTAATTGTTTACGCATACATAGTTTCCAATTTTGTACCATTGCGCTTTATTTATTTTTTATTTTTATAAAAATATTTACTCAATCACTTATATAGGATAACTTCCTTTTTAAAATCAATCACCATCTAAGAATCTAGCAAGATTAATTACCCAAATGTGAATTCATACTGTCATATTTATCCACTCCCCTTTCTAAGATAATACTTGTATAAATCTCCCTGTTGACTCTGTCATCCTTTCTTTGTTTTCCGTAATTCTCATGCACGTCACAAGGAACAAATGTGGAAGTCACCAACTGGCAACCATTTGACTGCCAATTTTATAGGATGAATTGGAATCAAGTATTATTGCATCCATCTAACATCTTTTTTAATCAAGAGGGCACATCAAATTGATTGAATTCTCGTTTTACAAAATTCCTGCTATGCATGCTATTCTTTCCTTGAACAGACGTGTTATGGTGTTATCATGTATTGTCACTGTAAAGTTCCACTATGATATGAGTGATTCACAGTGGACCTATGATTATTCCTTGATATTTATTGGTCGGTGGCATGGACTTTGATGCTCATACATGCACTTTACTAACGTCTCCTGGAAATTTGTATTTGTTTTAGATTATTCTGTAGAAGATCGATAATCGCATGCATATAAATTTTCTTTAATTGCAGGAGCTCTCTGGTAACACCACAGTAGGACAAGAAACACTTGAAAGCCGTGGGTTAAGCTTCAGTGGACATCTTTATTGGATATCAGTTGGCGCGCTGTTTGGGTTTATAGTACTGTTCAACATTGGGTTTACCTTGGCCCTAAGTTTCTTAAAACGTAAGAACATCTTCAGAATATAGAAATGTAAATGGTTTACATGATTTATTCTAATTCCAAAATGTGTCCAGCTTCTGG
Source organism: Fraxinus platypoda (assembly GCA_903798405.1). Taxonomy (NCBI): domain Eukaryota; kingdom Viridiplantae; phylum Streptophyta; class Magnoliopsida; order Lamiales; family Oleaceae; genus Fraxinus; species Fraxinus platypoda. The sequence goes on from CAIGRT010091846.1 coordinate 13,181, forward strand.
TTCTCGTGCAATTATTTCAAGCGAAAAGTTCTCTCAACTGCAAGGAAGTAAAGAATATGATAGCCAAGCCCATGCAGAAGAACAGTCCAAAAATCCCCCTAGTACCAGTACAAAATCTCATAGAGGTTGGATTTTATCTCTTCTTTTATTTCTGACAATATATATCATTGATTTGAGAATTTAATTACATGCCACAATATTTTCGTAAATTGTTTCTTGCCATACTTAAAAGGATGTTTTATCTTATGTTGCAGACAGAATGGTTTTACCTTTTGAACCCCTAACCCTAGTGTTTCAAGATGTGCAATACTATGTTGAAACCCCTATGGTAACCACATTAATTAATCGAATTAGAATTGTTTTTGGTTATTTAGTATACCAAACAAGCCGGTACAATTTAGGTGTACTTCCTTTCTATTGGTTCTTTTTCAGGCAATGAAGGAGCGAGGTTTCACTCAGAAAAAGCTGCAACTTCTTTGTGATATCACTGGTTCATTTAGACCTGGTATTCTTACAGCACTAATGGGTGTCAGTGGGGCTGGCAAAACAACTCTTCTTGATGTTCTTTCTGGTAGAAAAACTAGCGGCACTGTGGAAGGAGAAATAAAAATTGGAGGTTATCCAAAAGTCCAAAGAACGTTCTCTAGGATTTCGGGTTACTGTGAGCAAACTGACATACATTCTCCTCAAATTACTGTTGAAGAATCACTCATCTTTTCTGCATGGCTGCGTCTTCATCCCCAGATTGATTCAAAGACAAAATATGTATATGCCATTAGATGTTATATTCAATATTCTATCTGGTTTTGCTTCCATTTCCTATTAGTATACTTATTTAATTCTTTCTGGCCATCCATAGGACTTTGTGAAAGATGTCCTTGAAACGATTGAGCTTGATGGAATTAAAGATACGTTAGTGGGCATGCCTGGTGTTAGCGGCTTGTCAACTGAGCAACGCAAGCGGCTCACAATAGCCGTGGAACTCGTTGCTAACCCTTCTATCATCTTTATGGATGAACCAACAACTGGACTGGATGCTAGAGCAGCTGCAATTGTCATGCGGGCAGTAAAAAGCGTGGCAAATACTGGGAGGACAATAGTTTGCACCATTCACCAACCGAGCATCGATATATTTGAATCATTTGATGAGGTAACTGACTATAAATTACTCTGCGCATGGAGTGAAATTTTTTGATATTACAGAAAAATGGTTTTGATAAAAAAGCATCTTTTGATTGCATTGTACGAGTCAAGGTCCAATACGTAATATGCACTTCTACTGACTGTTGAAGTACTATCTACAGAAGCTTCTCAAGTCAATCTTCATTTCCATTTTTACATTCTTCAACATATATAACATGTTCCACTCCAACCTCTAGCCCATTTTCCATCGGCAAACGAAATTCAATGAATAAATATTCGTCTTTTAGAGCACAAGCTATAACATTCTCTCTCAACTGAGTTAAGCCAATAAATTCTCCCCCTGATGATCTCAAAATTAAAGCCTATTCTGGCACTGTTAAGTATAAGATATGCTGCTTATTATTGTTGAGTTATACCACAAAGTGTTTAGATTGATATTCATGTGCATTGCATGATAAGTTCTACGTCCATTTTTCCACCAGATTTCTATGGAAGATCTTTTAAGGTTATAAAGATGTCAGATTGGTTACGAATGGAATGAAGTGTTACTTTCAAGAACAAATTTTGAACAATAAATCCTATGTATGTGTGATTGATAGGGTTGATACGTATCAGTATAATATCACTAACTTTTCCTTATGTCTACAGTTAGTTCTTTTGAAAGCTGGAGGACGCATGATCTATTGTGGGCCATTAGGTCAGGATTCCTCTAAATTAATTGAATATTTCGAGGTGAGTTCTCAAGGCAGTACCTCCATGGGACTTTGTATCGCCTTCTTACCCTACTGGCTTGAAGTATATGCTTATTTCAACTCTGTAACAGGGCATCTCAGGTGTACCAAAAATTAGAAATAACTACAATCCAGCTACATGGATGTTAGAGGTCTCTTCCACTTCTTCAGAAGCCGAACTTGGTGTAGACTTTGCCCAGGTTTATAAACAATCTGCTTTATACGAGTGAGTCAAATGGCCCAGAGCTTTTCTGTTGTTATTTGTATGAACAAATTATCTGTGATAATTGATGCTAGTATTTTGGTAATCAGCTTTTTCTTTCCCAAGTTTTTAGGATCGTTCTCATGTTTGATGTTCTCAGGAACCGCTATTTCATAGTTGGTACATTGCTTAGGCTGTATAAAGGATGGAGAATGCAAAAAACTGTTGGTTACTAATTTGCAAATCCTAATTATTCAAGAAAATGCCTTTCACTAGGAAAAATTGGATTATTATTGTAATTAGAAAACGATATCGACAGAGATTCATGAGAAGAAGCAATTTCTTGTGTTTCTTGAGAAATTCAAATTATAAAATTTTCTTTGGCGAAGACTTTTGATACATGCTTTTCATTATCTGTCTAAAATTATGAAAGATTGTCTCCTTCATTGTTGTTGTTGACCCTGAATTTGGCAAGACACTGTCTGTGCCTTATTCAGAGGAACTTGATTTTACTCTGTTACTATATAAAACCTCAAGTAAAATATGAAGGAAATTAGTTTCCGAGGAGTGGTCTACAGCATACCTGCCAAATATGTACAGAATATTTAATATGGTTGTCCCAAGGCAATGTAACATCTCGTGCTCTAACAGTTGATAACATACATTGATGTTTCACAGTAATTGAAATTATTCAATTACCCTCCCCTTACTTTAAAATTCGAGTGGGTTGAAGGCGGGAGGTTCTTGAAATAAGTCTTTCACCGCCCTATTAAGGGGTTCCCCACGTTGGTAAGCAGGAGGTCCATCATATTTAATTGAGGACTTCAGTTTCAGATCATTAGATTGCACATTTTTCCATTTTCCGTTTCTCTTAAATGATTTATTGTTCTGTTTATCCAGTGGTTATTAAGATATTGTGAAGCATCATGTATCAATTTACTCATAGTATTTGGTATCAACTTTTTGGTGTGTTATACGTATGTTGAGCACAAATTATTCTTCTGTTATATTTCTCCTAGGTATAATAAACAGCTCATAAGAAAGATGAGCACCCCGCCTCCTGGTTCACAAGATTTGCATTTCCGCACCCGCTATTCACAAAATGGTTGGCGACAGTTCAAATCCTGCCTCTGGAAGCAGCACTGGTCTTACTGGAGAAGTCCTTCATACAACTTGATGCGCTCAATTTATATGCTATTCTCATCTTTGCTTTTTGGAATCTTATTTTGGGATCAGGGGAAGAAAATGTAAGTAAATCATATAGCGCAAAACTCGGTATCATGATTAGTCAACTTCTGCCAAAATTAAAGGACATTTTTTTATTTCATTCTGTTCCATCTTTCACTTTTTAAGAGGGGAGGAGCGGTCAAAGTGGATCTAGATCTTCCATTTTCTTTATTGAGAAAAATAGGAAATGCTGTTCAAAGTTTTTGGTTTCAGATGATGCATGTGAACTCAAAAGTATGTAGAACAATTACTTTGTCAGAATGCTAAAGTGGCTAATATGTTAATGAGGATACTAAAGTTCCTGCGCACATGAGGTTCTTTTAATTTTAAATTATACCCAGCAAGGAAAGAAAAAATCTCTTGATAATTGATTTCCTGGAGATCGGATTTTTTCACTGAGTGTGACTCTACATTTCTCTTGTAGGAGAATCGCACCATGCTCTAAACCGTTTGTCTAAATTCTGGCGTTCTGAATTTCGTTTAAGTTTTGTCATCCACAAATTCTTGTAGAGTCTAATGTTGATTCATTGCTTTTATCTGTTTTTATAGACATACTCAACAGAGTCTATTCACCGTGCTTGGTTCAATGTTCAGCGCCACACTCTTTTGTGGCATAAATAATTCCTCTTCGGTGTTGTCGTATGTTAGCACAGAGCGAACTGTTTTCTACAGAGAAAGATTTGCTGGAATGTATGCTTCATGGGTTTATCCAGCTGCACAGGTATAATTCCTCCGGATATATTAAGTTACTTGTATACTTGATTACATTCAACAAATAAAGTTTCACCCTAATATTGATCTGTAATTTAGGAAGATTTGCATCTTTCATTTGCAAAACTATGAAATTGTAGACAATTTTGGCGAGCCTGCCTGTATTTCGGTGACCTCATCTTTGAAACCTCAAACCGACCTGTATCGTTAATTTAGCAATATATGAATGAGGAGAATTTTCTTTCTTTCCATTATAAAAATGATTGAGAAGAAAGGAGAGAAAAATCTATTTCATTTTTGAAACTTGTCGCCTGGAAATGACGAGTATTGACTAGCTAAGTTTTAATTGTTCCTCAGTTTCAAGTATTATACATATTAAAAACAATGTGAAATGATTATTAGTGTTGTAGTTACATCAATCTAAAGAATTATTCATTAGCTTTCTTGATTTTGTAGGTCATAATCGAGATTCCATATCTCCTAGCCCAAGCACTTGCATTCACAGTCATCACATATCCAATGATTGGATATTACTGGTCAGCATACAAGGTCTTCTGGTATTTCTACTCTATGTTCTGTTCGCTGCTGTACTTCACTTATCTCGGAATGCTTTTAATTTCGATGACACCAAGCTTTCCAATAGCTGCCATTCTACAGTCAACTTTTTACACAATGTTCAACCTGTTCTCTGGTTTCTTGATTCCTCGCCCGGTAAGCATTTCTTTCCTTGAACTGGATTCTGGTATGCTTTGTGACTTCTCCTTCACCAAAGTTGTTATATACAATTGCATGATTGTGAAAGGGTACTAATAAATCATTATCTTTCTTCGCCTGCAGCAAATTCCTAAATGGTGGATCTGGTTGTATTATTTGATTCCTACTAGTTGGACATTAAATGGTATGCTTACTTCTCAATATGGAGACAGAGAAGAAAAAATTATGGCGTTTGGAGAATCCAAAACAGTATCAGCATTTCTGAGAGATTATTATGGATTTCACCATAATGAGTTACCAGTTGTGGCTGTTGTTTCGATTTTGTACCCCATTCTTTTTGCTTCTCTATTTGCATATTGTATTGGGAAGTTGAACTTTCAGAAGAGGTGAAACATTGTACTCATTTGGACTTATTGACTTGTACCGATATGTTCGTTGTTCGACTGCCATTTTCTGTAATAACTACATATACGAGATATAATTAAATATCACGTATTTGGTTTTCTATGTTGTAATATTTTCTTGTCTCCTTTTTGTAATGGATTTTTAGGTAGTTTTAAGAAAATTTGCTATAGTTGAAACATGATAAATATTTAATTTTTTTTGAAACAGCCGAGGTGTTTAGCGTGTTATTCAACAATACAAAATTGGAATCTGCTCAATTTAACCCCTACCCTTATTTGGAAGTGGTTAATTCTAATTCAAGTTAAAGTCAACAATTAATTTTAACGGAAAAATTGGTGGGCACGATCATGTCTGGCCAACATGGTGTATAAAGGACAATTATCTCTAAATTTAAATATTTTCAAAATATTAATTTAGCTACGGTGATCCCCTAATTTCTTTTGGCGGGAGTCTTTCCTTTTGGGTTAAATGGCCAAAAAGTTTGGTAAATTCGTTCAGGTTTTTACATATCATGGCTTGTACGTTAGTCCGATCCTGTCTGCCGCCGTGGCTGGTGGATGGACAAGTCCGCGCTGCTGCGGCGTGATACCATTCCTTCTCCGATGTGTACCATTTCGATCTTTTTATTAACATTATTTGATAGAACTAACGAGAAAGGGATACAACACACAGTAGAATATAATTATGTTAAACGGAGGAACTGGGTTTTCTCCAACAGGTCTGGGCAGCTAGATATTTTTGCTGGCCAAAGCAACGGCCTACCTCAGTGAATGCATGAATTGCAATGCAGTAGCGGAACGTGGTTTTGGCTGAAGTTATTGAATTAATATATATTTTGGTGTAAAAAAAAAATTGTTTATGGCAAGAGAGTAGTAGTTAGAATCAATATCAATGATGCAATAGCTTATCTCATCATTTTGTGTCATTGCACGCGGAAAACGTCATTTTAATTTTTAGTCAACTTCCTTTACGTATCCTCCCTCCTCTCTTAAATGCTAGAATCTAGATCCAAACTCTATGGGATTTGGGTCTATGCAGAATCTTGATTTTAATTATGAAATCTCTATTTACTGAACTTTTAAATGGAACCAAAGATGGGATTCGTTGTTCTGTATTTAACTGCCTTCTAATGCAGGATATTTATATTCTTCGCCATATCGAGGGATTTCACATGATATTTTTACTCCTGCATAAACTGATGATAATAAAAGGTAGTAATAGTAATACTTCAATATCTTTATTCTATACACTTAATTTTAGATATCGACTCCCCAAGCTGTATGATGCTCGTGACCATATTCTGCTGGACTCTGTAATAAAAAATAGTTCATATACAGAGTCATCATATTGTGCCTCTTAAGTTATTACTTCAGGCTGAAGCATACAGAAATGTGGCTGAGCTAGCCATCAATAGTCAAAACAGTTTTAGTATTATATATTCCAATATTATATGCTTCTACCATGGAAGAGGCTTCTTGTTTAAGCCATGAAATTTACAGTTTTGCTAGAATTTCAATGATGTTGAATTTGCATTTATTTAACAGGAAAGTCAACTAACTCCCTAAATGTAACTTGTATGTTCCGAAAATCTTCACTATTAATCTCAATCTCAATGCGTCCCCCCTCCCCGTGGGCTACTTCCCTAGGAAGTATCTCTTGTCATTCTGGACTATATTTTGTAACGAAACTTCGTATTTAGTCATACCAATGCCTCTTGATATTAGATTATTAGCATATCTTGCTTTTTTTTTTTTTTTATCTCAATCCTTCTTATTATTGGCACCCATAGATGCTCTATACCATCAGTTCACCAATCAAAATTTTAAATTTTAAATTTTTTGGGATAAGAATGATGTATTGCCTTACCTCATCAAGTTTCTGAAGACCCAGCAAACGTGAAAGAAAATCTGCATGACTAGAAGTTCTCTAAATTCAATGTTTCTGTGTGTGTGTGTATATATATATATGCAGATCTGAAGCTGAAATATATAGTCCATACCATCATGGCTCAGTTAGTTGGTGCAGATGAAATAGAATCATTCAGAATAGAGCTATCAGAGATAGGAAGAAGCTTAAGATCATCATTTCGGCATCACACTGCAAGTTTTCATAGCAATTCAGCAACAAGTTTTGGAGACAATGTTGATCCTGACAATGAATCTGTCTTACAATGGTCTGCTATCGATAGACTGCCAACATTTGAACGGTTAAGAACATCTTTGTTTGATGAAAATGATGGAAATGAAGCTGATGGTAAAGGAAGACGAGTGGTTGATGTTACTAAGCTTGATGCTCCGGAAAGGCACATGTTCATTGAGAAGCTCATTAAACACATTGAACATGACAACCTTCGCCTGCTGCAGAAAATCAGAAAGAGAATAGACAGGTAAACACCATTCTTATTTGTACATGAACCACCATAAACTGCTAAAATGACTTTTCGTCCTGGAATTTTTAAATTCTTTAGGTGTTTTATTTTGTTGTGAATACTATATAGTATATGTTACTGCTGCACGTTTCCTAATCTCATTGGATTGGCGTTTCGATTTTATTTTTGCAGAGCTGGAGTAAAATTGTCTTCAATTGAAGTCAGATACACCAATTTGTCCATAGAAGCAGAGTGTGAGGTTGTTTATGGGATGCCCCTCCCAACTCTTTGGAATTCTCTTAAAAGCATACTCTCGGTATGTATTTCTATTTTTGTATTTTATTAGAAGTATCTTTAGTTAATCAACCATTTGTTCTATATGCACAAAAACCTTCCTTTTAATTATGCATCGAGGATTTAAATAGGAACGAGTTAATTATGGTCCGAACAACCGAAGGTACTGGCAATCAAATTTGTCCTTGGCAAGTACTTGCGATGTGCTAATGTGGTTTCTATTACTGTTTGATGACCTTGGATAAATTTATCTTATATTCACTTTGGCCTGATCAAGCTAATCTGAACTGCATGAATATTAGGACTGTTATTTACTCCTCAGATCGACATGTATTTTTGTGACTCGATTTGTATATCTGTATGGAAATTCATTTGAATATCCCTTTGTCAACAAGTATTACATTTTTGTGTTTGTGGAACACTGTTTTTCAGGTAAGTAATTACTCATCTTCCAGAAAATATAGATGGAAAGACATTTGATATTTGATATTCATCTTATTTCTCTCGTCGTATGAGATGAAAAAGAATCATTTGGGCACAGATTTGAACCATCCTCCTAGTTATTTTTGCGTGCACTGAATCAAGCCTCCATTTCATTTAACAGGACCTTGCCAGGCTTCCAGGTTTACCAACACAACAAGACGCGAAGATCAGCATCGTTAATGATGTCAGTGGTATCATTAAGCCAGGAAGGTATAGTGCTTAAGCTTTCAATTAACATATATTAGTACAGACAGAGTTGCTTCGACTACTTTGAGTTCGCAATTTACGTTCTACCCAGCACTACATTTTTGTTATTTTTCTCTAGCTGTCTGTAATGGTTTCCTCATATCTCCATCTATCTTTTCTGTTTTCTCATATATCTTCAGTCAATTTGCTTTTTATCGCAAGATAGAATGTTTCTAGTTTCTATGTGGATAATTTGGAACTTGACTTGAAAATATATTGATAAGAGTAGCTTTCTTTTCATAGCCTAGAAGTTACTGATAAAGTAAAAATATCCTTGGACGGTTTGCATGTATACATACAACTGACAGCTATGTCGTGCTACTATATTTTTCATTACAGTCTCTTTGCACACCATAATGCATTTTCCTGTTAGTAGTTCTCTACTTAAACGTCAGGTTTGGAAACAGAAAATGGTGTTCTATTGGTGCCGATCGTTTAATCAAATTTAGCTTGTTGAATTAGACTTTCAAATACTGGATTGAAGAGAGTTTTTGTTGCAGAATGACTCTGCTACTTGGTCCTCCTGGGTGTGGAAAGACCACATTATTGAAAGCTCTCTCTGGAAATTTGAACAAATCACTAAAGGTCTCTCTCTCTCTCTCTCTCTGTTAAAGGATAAGCCCCCGTTTGTGGCCTTTAATTTAATTTATTTCTCATGCTCATTTTTAACCATAAATTCACGCAATAAACAATTCTACACGTAAACCCGAAACTTTTCTCTACTTTTTAACCACACATTCTTTAAAAAATACTACTCAAAACACAGTTTTTAAAGTTTAAAAGCCACCAAACAGGGGCTAAATCAAATAATTAAGACGTTTTTAAAATAGTTTTCCTTAGCAAATATGCATAATTGACAATACAAAAAAATGATTGAAAAGCTATCCTGATTTGGATCAGAGTAGCTTGATATAGTTATCTTGTGGCTTTGTTATTCTTATATACTAGAAGCAACCAGTTTTCTGTTACATCATGAAGTAATCCATTTGTCCTTTCCTCATTGTTATTACATTATGTTGAAAGTTCCATAATCAGAGTATCTATAAGCAACCACAATTACTATAACTTTTGTTTGTTTAATACCTAATCCAATGAAGGACACATTAGTGAGAGTTGTTAACAATCTCAATGAAATGTATACTTATCTGGAATTGCTATTATAACAAAAGAAGGGTGTCTGTCTTTCCTTCCACAGGTTACTGGTGAGATTTCATACAATGGTTATAAATTGGAAGAGTTTGTAGCACAGAAAACTTCAGCTTATATAAGTCAATATGATCTACATATCCCTGAAATGACTGTCAGGGAAACTCTTGATTTCTCTTCACGCTGTCAGGGTATTGGAAGTAGAGCAGGTGTGTCACGCAATATATAAATACTTAATGCCACTCAAACTATTTGCATAACGATAATGGATATGATTTTATGTTGTTTTCCTTAAGAAATTTTGACTGAGCTTACTAGAAGGGAGAAAGAAGCAAAAATCGTTCCAGATCCCGACATAGATACGTATATGAAGGTATTTATTTGCTGATATATTGCCTTTCAAGTTCATGTAGTGGTGAAGCTAGTGTATTTACTGTGAAAGTGAACTTGCTTTACCCTTGAATGATTCTCCAAGATATCTTGATTGAGCACTTTGTTCATTTAGTGAAGTTCAATCCTTATGGTATGGTATATGTAAAGACATGAATATATTTCTCTGCTGCTAGGACTAGAATTTCCAGTAGAGATACAAAAAAGCCAAAAAATTATGAAAAAGAAAATCCCTCACAACTGGAGCTTGAATTCTCCTTAATTATACCTTTACCTATCATTTTTCTTTTGAAATTATGAAAAATATAAATTAGCTCCCCATCTATGTTAGAAACTTGCTAACTATCCCTTCTGGTCTGAAAGTAGGCAGTTAATCTCATAACTATTCAATGCACATCTACACATACTTGAGTCTATTTGACTCGGCTAAAATTCATTTGAGGGGAAGAATCTCTCCACAATTCACCAATGATCTTCACTGAGTTGTAATCTTTAATATTGTAGAGTGCTAATGCAACTTTATTTGTGCAGGCAATTGCTGTTGAAGGACAAAAGACAACTCTTCAAACAGACTACATATTAAAAGTATTCTCTCGTTAGATGTAGTGTTGAATTTAATCTTGATGTCTTCTGCTAGAACATGTGTTGATAACTTTTCCTATTACTCCCACAAATTTCAGATTCTCGGTCTCGATATCTGTGCCGACACGCTCGTTGGAGATGCCATGAGGAGAGGTATCTCTGGAGGTCAGAAGAAAAGACTGACGGCAGGTATTTTGATGCCAATATTTTTTATCTTTGGTTGACAATGCTCCTCTTGTAATTTCTGACATACAAAAGAGGCTCAAAATAACTTTCACTACCACCACCATCTGAACTTAAAAATAATTTTTCAAAATGCATATCTATTGTGAAGTTGGTAAGGATGGATTATGCAGGTGAGATGATTGTTGGACCGACGAAAGCATTATTTATGGATGAAATTTCAAACGGATTGGACAGCTCGACTACATATCAGATTGTTGCTTGTCTTCAACAACTGGCTCACATTGCAGACACTACTGTACTTGTGTCCCTTCTCCAGCCTGCACCAGAAACTTTTGACCTCTTTGACGACATCATCTTAATGTCAGAGGGAAAAATTGTCTATCATGGGCCTCGATGTGATGTTTTAGAATTTTTTAAGGATTGTGGATTTAGGTGTCCAGAAAGGAAAGGAGTAGCTGATTTTCTGCAAGAGGCAAGTACATCATGTCACTATCAATATTATTCAGTTTTTTGTTTATTAAGCAAAAAATAATCACATGTTGAATGGTTTGCAGGTTATCTCGAGAAAAGATCAGGAACAATACTGGTGTAAAACTGAGCGAACTTACAGTTTCATTTCTGTAGATATGTTGTCAATGAAATATAAGGAATCTTCTTACGGAAAGAAGCTTAGCGAAGAGCTTTCTGTGCCATTTGAGAAGTTAAAGAGCCAAAAAAATGCCTTTAGTTTTAATGTGTATTCTCTTCCTAAATGGGATCTCTTTAAAGCCTGTATGTCCAGAGAAATTCTTCTCATGAAAAGGAATTCTTTCATTTATGTATTCAAAGCTGTTCAGGTTAGCGCGACTAATTTTCTCAGCTCCTCAAATTAATTTATGAATCACTGGCTATATAAATTCTAACTTACATATCTTTAATAATCATTGTTATGAAATCTCGAGTATATATTGGTTTGCAGCTTGTCATTATTGCATCTATAACTATGACCGTATTCTTGCGGACTCGGATGGGCGTTGATCTTGTCCATGCCAACTATTACTTGGGATCTCTATTTTATGCTCTCATCATTCTTCTTGTTGATGGATTCCCAGAGCTTAGTATGACTGTTTCAAGGCTAGCAGTTTTCTACAAGCAGAGAGATTTTTACTTCTATCCAGCCTGGGCATATGCCATACCAGCCACCATTCTCAAGATTCCTCTCTCGTTGTTGGAAGCTCTGGTCTGGACATCTCTTACTTATTACACTATTGGGTATAGCCCAGAGGCAGGGAGGTTAGTGACACGTGACAATATTCCAACTTTCTACCTATATTCTCCATGCGATTTGGCAGTTTCAATCAACAACTCATCGAGATAACAAAACAATCATATGATAATGATGAATCAAATTATAACCAAATGTCATTATTTTCCAGGTTTTTCTGCCAAATGATATTATTATTTGCCGTGCACTTGACCTCAACATCTATGTTTCGTTTCTTGGCAAGTATGTGCCGGTCAGTGGTTGCATCTACTACAGCCGGTAGTTTGTCACTATTATTTCTGTTACTCTTTGGTGGCTTTCTGATCCCAAAAGGTGAGCAAGCTAAACATCCTTATCTAATTTATTTTCGTCATACAGCTAATCATAGTATACATTTCACTCCTGAATAATGGGGAAAAAGGACAAGAAATTCAAGCTATAGTGTTTCTTGCAGCATCCATGCCAAGTTGGTTAAAATGGGCATTTTGGGTTTCTCCACTATCATATGGCGAGATAGGTCTTGCGGTGAATGAGTTTTTGGCTCCAAGATGGCAAAAAGTGAGTGCATTATTGTATCACCCAATCTAAATGCTAAGCTCTTAAATAGGGTCACGTGTGTATCATTTAAATAAATTCTTCAATATGCCCCACATGTAGGCGGATTTGTTTTTTCCCCATCAAAGCCTAAAATGTGAACAATTTCATTTCAATGGATGGTAGTCAGACTTCAACTCGGAGATGTTATTATGATTTTTTTGATAGGTAATCATGAATTTTATAAATCAAAAGATAATACACAAGGGGTGCATTATTAGTTGAAACAAGATAGAAACGATAAAAAATTCGGTAACCCTTCTATCGAACTAATGGTTGCTAATCAATTACACAGGATAACGACTTCCATCTTTTTTGGTTATTTGTTTCACTCAACTGTGCAATTTATCAATATTGTCTATATATAATCTTTAAAATCAATCGCCAATGTAATAATTTAGCAAGATTCTAATTATCCTACCGTGAATTCCAACCGTCATCTACATCCACTCCTCTTTCAGAGAAAAACAATCTTTCAACTTAGTCATTATATCTCTGTTCTCCATAACTGTCACGAGACATTTCAAGAAGCATACGTGATGGTCACTGACTGACTCAATTTTGACTGGCATTTTTGAAATTTGGCATGGAATCAATTATTGTTGCAGCCATCTACCATCTTTTAAAGGTTTTGTATTTGTTTCAAAAAAATCATTAGAAGATCGATAATCATATGCTCATAAATTTTTTTGAATGCAGGAGCTCTCTGGTGAGACCACAGTAGGACGGGAAACACTTGAAAGCCGTGGGTTAAGCTTTGGTGGACATTTTTTTTGGGTATCACTTGGTGCATTGTTTGGGTTTACGATACTGTTCAACATTGGGTTTACCTTGGCCTTGAGTTTCTTAAAACGTAAGAACATCTTTATTATATTGAGCAAATATAAATGATGTACATAATTTATTCACGTTCCAAAATGCTTCCAGCTTCTGGTTCTCGTGCAATTATTTCAAGCGAAAAACTCTCACAACTTCAAGGAAGAGAAGAATATGTTAGCGAAGCCCATGCAGAACAGTCCAAAAATTCCCCTAGCACCAGTACAAAATCTCGTAGAGGTTGGATATTTTCTCTTCTGTTGCTTGGAAATATATTGCTATTGATTCAAGAATTCTATTATATGCCTTCGTTGTTGTAAATTGTTGCTGTAGTTAAAGGAAGTTATGTCTTATGTTGCAGACAGAATGGTTTTACCTTTTGAACCCCAAACCATAGTGTTTCAAGATGTGCAATACTATGTTGAAACCCCAATGGTAACTACATAAATCAATCAAAATAGAATTTATTTTGGTTTACTTAATAGCCAGTGCGATTTACGTGTACTTTCATTCCATCTGTTCATTTCAGGCAATGAAGGAGCGAGGTTTCACTCAGAAAAAGCTGCGACTTCTTTGTGATATCACTGGTTCATTTAGACCTGGTGTTCTTACTGCACTTATGGGTGTCAGTGGAGCTGGGAAAACAACTCTTCTCGATGTTCTTGCTGGTAGAAAAACTAGTGGCACAGTGGAAGGAGAAATAAAAATTGGAGGGTATCCAAAAGTTCAAAGAACGTTTGCTAGGATTTCTGGTTACTGTGAGCAAACTGACATACATTCCCCTCAAATTACTGTTGAAGAATCAGTTATTTTTTCTGCATGGTTACGGCTGCATCCCCAGATCGATTTGAATACAAAATATGTATGCCATCAGATTTTATATTCAATTTGTGTATGGTTTTGCTTCCATTTCCTGTTAGTGTAGTTATTAATTTTTTGTGGCCCTTCTATAGGACTTTGTGAAAGAAGTCCTTGAAACCATTGAGCTTGATGGAATTAAAGATACGTTAGTGGGCATGCCTGGTGTTAGTGGTCTGTCAACTGAGCAACGCAAGCGGCTGACGATAGCTGTGGAACTCGTTGCCAACCCCTCCATTATCTTTATGGACGAACCTACAACTGGACTGGATGCTAGAGCAGCTGCAATTGTTATGCGGGCAGTAAAAAATGTAGCAAATACTGGGAGGACAATTGCTTGCACCATTCATCAACCGAGTATCGATATATTTGAAGCATTTGATGAGGTAACTGACTTTAAGTGCCCTGCACATTTAGAGAAATTTTTGGATATTACAGAAAAATGCTTTTATGAAAAAAACTGATCTTTTATTATCTTTAATTACAGTGTACAAGAAAAAGCCAGTATATGAATACTCTTCTACTAACTGTGGGAATACTATTTGCACAAGCTACTCAAGTCCATCTTCATTTCCCATTTTACATTCTTCAACATGCATAACATATTTTACACTTCAAACTATCCACTTTCTATAGGCTAATTTGTCCTTTACAGCACAAGCTATAACATTCTCTCTTGACTGAGATAAGCGAATAAAAACTTTCCCTGATGATCTGAAAAATAAAGCCTATTTTAGTATGGGTCAAGTACAATATGCTACCTTTACCATTGGAGTGTTCTGATTGATATTCCCGTGCATTGAATTTTTTAGAAATTTTAAATATATTCCTCCACCCGATTTTAGTTAAAAATTAACAAATCTCTCAAATAATTCTATACAAAAGTGATCAATATGATTGTCACGTATTCATATAATATCACTAATGTTACCTTAATATCTACAGTTAGTTCTCTTGAAAGTTGGAGGACACATGATCTACTGTGGGCCTTTAGGCCAGCATTCCTGTGAAGTAATTCGATATTTTGAGGTGAGTTTCCATAGCAGTGGAGCATCTATATGGGAAGTTTAATTTTTGTTTCTAGATTAGCTGACTTAAAGTAAAATTGTATGCCTCTTCCATCGACAGTAGAGATCTTGTTTCTCTTATCATTTCACTGTGTAACAGAGCATCTCAGGTGTTCCAAAAATTAGAGATAACTTCAATCCAGCTACATGGATGTTAGAGGTCACTTCCACTTCTTCAGAAGCTGAACTTGGGCTAGACTTTGCCCAGATTTATAAGCAATCTGCATTGTATGGGTAAGTCCACAAAGAGCTTTTCATGTTGCTATTAGTTTTGAACAAATTATCTGTGACAGTTGATGCTAGGTAGTTTGCTAATCAACAGTTTTCATAACTAGTTTTTGGGATCATTCTCATGTTTGATGATCTCTGGGAACTCGTGTATTTGATTCTAATTGACATATTGCTTAGGCTGCATAAAGGATGGAGAAAACATAAAGCCACTGATCACTGATTTGCATATCCTAATTTCATCCAAGAAAATGCATTTCATTTGGACAAATTGGATAACTATTGCAAAAAGAAAACAATATTGATATAGAATCATAGATTGTGGGAAGAAGCATTTTCTTGCGTTTCTTGAGAAATCACATTTGACTTTTTTTTTTAAGGTAAGGACATTTTATATGTGACAATATCTTTTCATTTTTCCATAAAAAAAATTATAGACATTTGACCTTTCCTTAGTTGTTGACCCTGAATTTTGGTAGGACGGCCAATATCATCATGAGAAGAACTTGATCGTGTTCAATTACTATATAAAACCTAATGTAAATATGAAGGAAATTCATTTAGGAAGAAAAGCCTACAGCATACCTACCAATTAATATACCAAATATTTACAATTATTTTTCCTAGGTGATATTACATCTTGTGTTCAAATAGTTGATAACATACGTAGATGTTTCACAGTAATTGAATGAATTCAATTTGATCTGAAACTTCAGTTTGAGATCATTAGACACTACATTTTCTACTTTCTCTGAATGATTTGAAGTGGTGGTTTGTTTTGGTATTATAAAGAGATCGTGATGCTTCAGGTATTAATTTGCCCATACTCTTTGATATCAACTTTTTAAGCGCAAGATATGTATGTTATGCACGAATTATTCTTCTATTATGTTGCTCGTAGGGATAATAAAGAGCTTGTAAGAAAGCTGAGCACCCCACCTCCTGGTTCACAAGATTTGCATTTCCCAACCCACTATTCACAAAATGGTTGGGGACAATTCAAATCCTGCCTCTGGAAGCAGCATTGGTCTTACTGGAGAAGTCCTTCGTATAACTTAATGCGCTCAATTCATATGCTATTTGCATCCTTGCTTTATGGAATCCTATTCTGGGATCAAGGGAGAAAAATGTAAGTAGAAATATTGCATAAAACTCGATAGCATGATTAATCATTATGTCCGAAAATGAAACTTTTGAATATATATATCTAGCTCCTAGTCGTGAAGAATATTTTTTCCTTTTTTGTTCTGTATTGTTCTCTCTCTCTCTTGAGGGTTTGGAGGGTGTTCAAAGTGGGTCTAGATCTTCCATATACTTTAGCAAGCAAAATAATAAATAATGTTCAAAGATTTTGGTTTCAAATGATGTTAAATGAACGAAGAGCGCAGAAAGAAATATTTTGTCCAGAGGAAAATGCTCAAGCGACTAACCTGTTCAAAAGATGTACTTAGTCTGTTCAACGAAGGTTATTTAACGTGTTCAATTTTATCCCTGCAAGAATGGGGTTTCTATTGAAAAACAATAAATCTGCAGAGAATTGATTTGGCTGGGATCTGTTTTTTTTTCTTTCACCATAGGTGACTACATTTCTCTCAGAGGGGAATAGTAACATGCTCTCAACTCTGTTGACTAAATTCTAGCAGCCTGAATTCCTTTTAGATTTATCGTCCACAAATTCTTTAAAGAATCTAACGTAGAATCATTGCTTTCATTCTGTTTTGTTAGACATAATCAGCAGAGTCTATTCACTATACTTGGTTCAATGTTCAGTGCCACACTCTTCTGTGGCATAAATAACTCCTCTTCAGTGTTGCCGTATGTTAGTACAGAGCGAACTGTTTTCTACAGAGAAAGATTTGCTGGAATGTATGCATCATGGATTTATCCAGCTGCACAGGTATTAAATCACCGTGCTTGATTTTGTCTTGAATGAAGTCTCACCCAAGTATAGATCTGGAGTTTAGGAAGTTCGTCGAATTTTTATTTACAAAACTACTAAACTGTAGACAATTTCGGATGATGCTACCTACATTACAGTGACTTCGTCTTCGAAACCTCAAACCCACCTATTTTGCTTAAAATATTGTTTGCTTCGAGCCATATTCTTCAAGTGCATTTTAGTGATAGTATTAGAACATACTGAACTCTTGAGTGGATAACATTTTAACTTCTTTTTTATTTCTTAATAGTGTCCAGTGCTATCTAATCCACCTTACCAAACACGCGACAATGCTTTTTTTCCATATCCATTCCATGGATACCGTTATAAATTTTCATTTGGTTCCTCAGTGTCAAGCATTATTACATATTCAAAACAAATTGTGAATAGATTATTAGTGCTATAGGTTCATCAATCTAAAGAATTCACTGTCTTGATTTTGTAGGTCATAATTGAGGTTCCATATATCTTAGCCCAAGCACTCGCATTCACAATCATCACATATCCAATGATTGGGTATTATTGGTCAGCATACAAGGTCTTCTGGTATTTCTACTCTATGTTTTGTACCCTGCTGTACTACACTTATCTGGGAATGTTTTTAATATCGGTGACACCAAGCTTCCCAGTAGCTGCCATTCTACAGTCAACCTTTTACACAATGTTCAACTTGTTTGCTGGATTCTTGATTCCTCTCCCGGTAAGCATTCTTTCCTTAAAGTTGTTCTTGCATTGCATGTTTTGTGGCTCAACATTTACCGAGGTTGTTATATTCAGAATAGACTAATTAACAACTATTCATTACCGTCATAGAGTAAAAGTAACAAATTAAATAAAGAAAGTCTTGGCATTATCATTGCTGATATGTTCACTGCCAATAGCCTTAAATTATTGTTTATTGTGCCATTTTACAGAAACTTGTTGAAAAAAGGTACTGATATTCGTGTTGTTTTTGGCTCACAGCAAATTCCCAAATGGTGGATTTGGTTTTATTATTTGATTCCTACATCTTGGACATTGAATGGTATGTTTACCTCACAATATGGAGACATAGAAAAGGAAATTACGGTGTTTGGAGAATCCAAATCAGTATCAGGTTTTCTGAGAGATTATTTTGGATTTCACCATAACAGATTACCTATTGTGGCCGTTGTATTGATTTTGTATCCTTTTCTTTTTGCTTCTATATTTGCATATTGTATTGGGAAGTTGAACTTCCAGAAGAGGTGACAGTAATGGTATGCTGCTAATTTAAAGGGTTATTAGCACAAAACATCCATACGTTTGAAGTTCATTGTACAAAACGTCTCCACCTTACATTTTTTTTTTCATTTTCACCCTTATTTACACTTTTCATTGCAGAAACCATCTTTTGCATCTATTTTCTCGATAAAAAGTTGTAAAATGACGAATATACCCTCATATTTAAATAGAACAAAAAGAAAAGAAAATAATAAATATTGAATTAATTGCAATCATAGTTTCAAATTTTTCAAAAAATTACAAACAACTTTCTTCTACTAATAAACCCCTTAGCCAGTATCACTACATCAAACATTTTTGGTATTCAAATGAAACCTCGTACCACACTACTAAAATACATTTTGGTAAACCCCTTAGCCTGTATCACTACATCAAACATTTTTGGTATTCAAATGAAACCTCGTACCACACTACTGAAATACATTTTGATTTCATCTCCTTCCCATAGAATCTTTTAACCTTTCAATTTGGCAAGAACTTTTCGTCAAACTCCAAAAAATAGAATTCAAATCCCAACCCAAATCTTATAACTACACACCCTACTCTCATCCTTATAGAGTCCTACAACTCCATGTCCCAAGCAAAGCAAATCCAAGCCCGCATTACCCGCACTAGCCTCATTTTCCATCTCTTTCCAATCAGCAGGCTACTGACTTTTTATGCCATGGATGAAAATGGAGCATGAGCTATTCAAATGTACTATTTAGTCAGATTCTTGAACCAAATGTGTATATTTCCGCTACTAGCAAGCCTTGTACATGGATTGGTAGGAATCATTTGATTTTATTTCAAAACTTATGCAGTCCACCCTTCCACCCCCACTTTCAGATTAAATCAAAATCAAAGTTCACTGCTCCGCTTTAGACAGAGCAGGGCAGGGCAGGGCGGGGCGGGGCTCCGTTTCCTGCCCCTTTTTAAAAAAAAAAAAGAATTTCAGTTAAAATATAAATTCAAAATTTTAAAATCCAAAGCAAACAATGCTCAAACTAACTACATCGATACTCAAAGCAAGCACTCAAACAAAAAATGTCCAAAACATTTTTTTTTATTCTTCACGGGGTGGGTTCGAGGATGGGCATCTCCGCCCCGCCCCGCCCCGCCCCGCCCGGTGACCCGAGACGGGACTGCGAACCCCGCCCCACCCCGTCAACCCGTTTGGAACCGATTTTTTTGCCCCATTCGGGCGGGGAGGGGAAAATTGCCAACCTTATAGGAGGTGCATGTAACGTAGCATGAACCATGGAATTCATGTATTCAACCTTTATTTTGTTAAACTAAGACTTGTTTTAGCAATATTGGCACCTTAGATACTGAAGTTATACTTCATCTATCATCTATGATGTGGAGATGAATGGGTCGGCATATGAATTCTCATTTTCTCTTTTCTTTTTGTCATTTCATTCAAAGGGTTGAAGGGAGATATTGCATCAAAATTATTGTCTTATATTTTCATACCTTTTTAGCAGTGAACAAAAAAATCGTTAATTTGCCAAATCGAACCCAAAATTGCAGTTTAGAATCGTTAATTTAGATACACGTGATTTAGATTTCGATTTTTTAAAAACTGCTAAAAATCAATATGAAGCATTCATCCAATTTAATAAAGAAATTGTTTTATTCAAGATATATTATTTATTATCTCAATTTACATTTAATTTTTTTTATAATTTACTTGCTAAAGGATTCTATTGACTTTTTCAAAAATTATTTTCATCCACACATTTTTCTATAAAATAATTTTATATGTAAGTCAAAAAATTCTCCTTATTTGTTAATCACACGTTCTCCAAAAAATCACCGTTTCAAAACACATACTCACCAGAAAACGGGTGGTCAAATGGGGGCTAAACATTATTATTATTATTTTATTATGCACTCAACACATTTTAAAATATTAATATGTTTACCTATACCTCAATTATTGTAGAATGAGAATGAAAAATATAGTCGTTATTAGGTCTCACACAAAAGATAGAAATTCAAAATTGATGGCTTGATGTGATGGATAACGGTCATATTTTTTATTTTTATGGATGAAAAATGAGAAACAAACGGAGACTTAATTTTGTTTTCTACATAGATTCTTGTCATTGGGAAACATTACCAAATTAACACGTGATCAGTTTTTAATCGAAAGAACTCTTTAACTTTGATGATCATCATTGCTAAAATAAAAGTTTGATTGTCATGATGACACATTTTGAAAGTTTAGTGACCAAAAATCTTTTAATCAATTATGGTGTGTTTGATTGCAATCAAAAATACTTTTCATGAAAAAAAATATCAATTAAATAGCATAAAAATAAGAATTTGAATAAAAAGAAAAGACATTTTTCATGAAAAATATTGACAGACACACTTCTAGTTATACATATTTTTTATGTCCAAGAAAAAGCAAATTACCATAGTACGCGTTGCATATTTGCAAATTTGCCCGCCAACTAAAATGCAAATTTCCCGCCATTTTCAATCCTCCAGGATAACACGTGTTAAAAGAAACGACATCGTTCTATTAATAAGCTACACAATGTCTTAAAAACGACACCGTTGCCATATACGGGCCCACAGTGTCACTCACTACCTAGGAATCCCTAAAATATCCTCAATAACGAAAATATTCCCCATACCCGTCCCTAAAATAGCATGCTAAATTACTGAATTGCCATTAAAAGAACCCCGGGACCCCTCCCGAAATGGCCTTTTCGTCAAACTGCTAAAAAATAATTAACCCTTGGATGGCAACTTCGTAGTTTTCACTATTGGCAGGCCTTCATTTGAAACTGATACCCATATAAATACTCGCACTTCGAGGCTTCTTGAATTAAAATCATTTCGCTCCTCCGTCTCTCTTTTTCTCTTGCCCGTCATCTCTATTTTCTTTCAATTTCAGTTCAATTTTTTGAAGAAAAAATTCGTATTTTCTTCGAATTCTCCTTCTACATTTCTTAACAAATATCTAGACGTTTTCATTCCTTTTTAAATTTTTCTGTAGTTCAATATTTGAAACATCCGCACAAGATTTTTTTTCTTTGTTTTTTATCCAAGCGTTTGAAACCCTAACCCTAATTTTATTGCGTTTCGAAGAAGTCAAAGTAGGCGGTTTCGTACACTGAAGCACGGAGAAAGCTTGCATTCCTTTTATTCGGAGGTCTGATGAAGCTTTATTGAGTTTTTGTCTTTTCATTGATTCTTTCTTCTATTTGAACATTTTTATAGAGGATTAAAGCTGAAGAACCCTAATATATCGATTAAAAAATATATTTTTTTAATTTGGGGATTCTATTTTTTTACAGGGGCGATCAATTGGGGATGATTAATCGTTTATTCTGATATTAAGAAGTTTGCTTTGGGGTTTTTATTGATGTTTTTAACTTAATGAACGCACTTTTGATTGAAAACTTGATATTTAGGGTCAATGTGGTAATCTTGGGGGTTTTTTCCGGGGTGGGGGGTGGGGGTAGGTATACAGTTTTCTTAGTTTAGAGAGTTTTAAGTTTAATTTGGAATTCATATTGGGATCGAATTAGAGTGATTTGTATTTTAATTTGACAAAAAAGTTGTTTTTAAATTGGACCTGCAACTTCGTGGGTCCTTAACTTCCACAAACAGAACATTTGAACAAACAATCTCGTTTCTTATTCATCAAGGGTGTATAAGTTCAGCATGATATTAATTATCTATGCTGTTTTCAGCTTTCAGAAGCCCTTAATTGATATTGCAAAGAAAAATATTATATGAAGTTGATGAGAGAAATGAGGATTCAGATATGTTGCATGTTGCGTTCATTCATATTTCAATTAAAAAATTGATTGTGAGTTTGTTAGTTTCTCTCTTTGTACTGATTGTGGGACTTGGAAATGCATATAAACTGGCTTGTTGATTTCACACCACTTATTCAAGAATTTGATAAATTGGATTATCGAACTTAAATTGTTTTCTTTTTTCTTTTTCTTTTTTGTTGTTGCAGTCCTTATCTGTTTTTTCATCTCTTAAGTATTCCGTTGGTACGTAAGTGGTGATGTTTTACATTTATGATTTTAGAAATATGAAGATTTGAAAGGGAAAGTATGGGATGGTACTCTTAAGTGTAAATTTCTATGTAAAAATTTTTGGTTTACTTTTGCGCTTATCAAGTAAGTTCTCATACCACTAATTTAAGGATATTTACTTTCTGAAAAAAAAAATGGAGTGGGTAACACTCATCTTTGGTCCATTTACTGGGTATCAGTTCTGTTTATGGTTCTGGCTTTTAAGAACTTTAGTGCTGACAATTTTTTTTGTATCCGCCTTGTTTTATACCCATCTGTTACGTTGTTCCGAACATCTTATTATTAAGAATTTCTTGTTAAAAGTTGTTTGTTGTATTGTTTGTCTTTTTCTCTATATTTGTTAACTTTTATGACTTAACTGCTTTTTCTATTTATCAACTTTTTATCCTTCTAACTTCTTTAAACCATTTGCTATATTTATTTTGATTGTGGTTCTTAAATTATAAATATGTTTTTTTTTTCCTTTTCAAGTAAATTCTTAGGTAACACATGTACTGTCCTGTTTCTCAGGGTGGATTCACATTTATGTTGTTTTCATTATTCTTTTATGCTACTATATTTCTTCTTGCTTCTTTAATGCTTAACTAATGAATGGATTCACCATGGCAGATTCATCCTGGACTTGTACGATGGCAGAAAAACGCAGTGCAAATGGCCCACCTGCAAATGGGAAATCAGTGGGGGGTAATGCATATACCATCGACTTGACTACTTTCAGTCAGCGGTTGCAGGGTCTTTACACTAATTGGCGTCAACACAAAGATGAGCTCTGGGGATCTGCTGATGCCCTTGCTATAGCCACACCTCCCCCTTCAGATGATTTGCGCTACTTGAAGTCCTCTGCTTTGAATATCTGGTTGCTTGGGTATGAGTTTCCAGAGACGATTATGGTTTTCGGAGATAAGCATATTCATTTTCTGTGCAGCCAAAAGAAGGCAACACTTCTTGAGGTTGTGAAAAGGTCTGCTAAAGAGGCTGTGGGTGCAGATGTTGTCATGCATATTAAATCCAAAAGTGATGATGGTAGTATTCTAATGGATGCCTTGTTTCATGCTCTTCGTTCTCAGTTAACACCAGATGGTAGCTCTGCCCCAATAGTTGGACATATTGCTCGAGAAGCTCCAGAAGGTAAATTATTGGAGATGTGGGATGATAAGGTAAAGAATTCAGGCCTCCAGCTTAGTGACATTACAAATGGGTTGTCTGATCTTTTCTCGGTGAAGGATAAAAATGAGATTACATGTGTAAAGAAAGCTGCATACTTGTCTGCGTGTGCAATGAAGAATTTTGTGGTTCCAAAAGTTGAGAAGGTTATTGATGAGGAGAAGAAAGTCACCCATTCCTTGTTAATGGATGACACAGAGAAGGCAATACTTGACCCGGTGAAGATTGGTGTCAAACTGAAGGCCGAGAATGTAGATATCTGTTATCCTCCAATCTTTCAAAGTGGTGGAACTTTTGATCTTAGGCCTAGTGCTTCAAGCAACGATGAATATCTATATTATGATTCTGCCAGTGTTATCATTTGTGCCATTGGATCAAGATATAACAGCTACTGCTCCAACATAGCCAGAACATACCTCATTGATGCAAATACGGCGCAGAGCAGGGCCTATGAAGTTCTTCTTAAGGCCCATGAGGCTGCAATTATTGCATTGAAACCAGGAAATAGGGTCAGTGCTGTTTATCAAGCAGTCCTTGCTGTGGTGGAGAGGGATGCTCCCGAGCTGGTTCCAAACCTGACAAAATCTGCAGGTACGGGCATTGGTTTGGAGTTTCGCGAATCAGGGTTGAGCCTTAATGCAAAAAATGACAGAGTGCTGAAGGCAGGAATGATTTTTAATGTTTCAATTGGTTTCCAGAATCTGCAAACTGGGACTAGCAATCCCAAGAGTCAGAAATTTTCACTGTTACTTGCAGACACAGTGATCGTGACAGATAATGGTCGTGAAGTTGCAACTTCAGTGAGCTCCAAAGCTGTCAAAGATGTGGCCTATTCATTCAATGAAGATGAAGAAGAGGAAGAGCTGCCAAAAGTGAAATCTGACTCTAATGTCAAGGACACTTTATTTTCCAAAGCAACACTTCGGTCGGATAATGGGGAGTTGTCGAAGGAAGAGCTCAGAAAACAGCACCAGGCTGAACTTGCTCGCCAGAAAAATGAAGAAACTGCTCGACGCCTTGCTGGTGTAGGATCTGGAATTGGGGATGGGCGTTCTACCGTGAGGTCTGCAAGTGAGCTAGTTGCGTACAGGAGTGTCAATGAACTACCTCCACCTAGGGATATGATGATTCAGGTTGACCAGAAGAACGAGGCCATTCTCCTACCGATTTATGGAAGCATGGTGCCTTTCCATGTAGCTACCGTGAAGACTGTCTCCAGCCAGCAGGATACCAATCGTAATTGTTATATCCGGATCATATTTAATGTCCCCGGTACTCCCTTCACTCCTCATGATACAAACTCTTTGAAAAATCAGGGGGCTATCTACTTGAAGGAGGTGTCATTTCGCTCCAAGGACCCGCGGCACATAAGTGAAGTGGTGCAACTTATTAAAACACTTAGACGAAATGTCATGGCCAGGGAGTCTGAAAGGGCTGAGAGGGCGACTCTTGTCACTCAGGAAAAACTTGTGCTCGCAGGCAACAAATTTAAACCAATTAAGTTACATGACCTGTGGATCCGTCCTGCATTTGGTGGCCGTGCAAGAAAGTTGCCTGGCACACTGGAAGCTCA
This sequence comes from Fraxinus platypoda, assembly GCA_903798405.1. Classification (NCBI taxonomy): domain Eukaryota; kingdom Viridiplantae; phylum Streptophyta; class Magnoliopsida; order Lamiales; family Oleaceae; genus Fraxinus; species Fraxinus platypoda. Next base: position 38,803 of record CAIGRT010091846.1, read on the forward strand.
TGTTAATGGTTTTAGATATTCGACATCAAGGCCAGACGAACGGGTAGATATCATGTATGGTAACATAAAGCATGCATATTTTCAACCAGCTGATAAGGAGATGATTACACTTGTTCACTTTCATCTCCACAACCACATTATGATTGGAAACAAGAAAACCAAGGATGCCCAATTCTATGTTGAAGTGATGGAGGCGGTCCAAACAATTGGAGGTGGAAAGAGATCTGCTTATGACCCTGATGAGATTGAGGAGGAACAGAGGGAGAGAGATCGAAAGAACAAAATCAATGTGGACTTCCAGAGTTTCGTGAATCGAGTGAATGATCTGTGGGGACAAGCTCAATTTAAAGGCCTCGACCTGGAGTTTGACCAGCCTCTAAGAGAACTTGGATTCCATGGAGTACCGTACAAAGCTTCTGCTTTCATAGTTCCAACTTCTAGCTGTTTGGTTGAACTGATAGAGACTCCTTTCCTTGTAATCACCTTGAGTGAGATTGAGATTGTAAATTTGGAGAGAGTTGGTCTTGGACAGAAGAATTTCGACATGGCCATTGTCTTCAAGGACTTCAAGCGTGATGTAATGCGAATCGATTCCATCCCATCCTCTTCACTTGATGGCATTAAGGAATGGCTCGACACTACAGACATCAAATACTATGAGAGTAGGTTGAATCTCAATTGGCGTCCAATATTGAAGACCATCACTGACGATCCACAGAAATTTCTAGAGGACGGTGGCTGGGAATTTCTGAATCTGGAAGCTACTGACTCAGATTCAGACAACTCGGAAGACTCAGACCAAGGTTATGAACCATCAGATGCAGAACCAGTTTCAGAGTCTGAGGATGACGACTCAGACAGCGAATCACTGGTGGAGTCTGAAGACGGAGAGGAAGAAGATTCGGAGGAAGACTCGGAGGAAGAGAAAGGCAAAACGTGGGATGAGTTAGAGAGGGAAGCTAGCAATGCAGACAGGGAAATGGATGAATCAGACAGTGAGGATGATAGGAGAAGAAGAAAGGCCAAGGCTTTCGGCAAGTCAAGGGCTGCTCCTAGTGTTGCTGCTGCATCCAAGCGAATGAAGTTTAGGTAGACAAATGGAAGGTCTAGTTCATGTCAAGTTCATTGTTTTGGTGCCTTCATGCGGTGCAGTAGTTGCTGTAGACTTGAATGTTGGTATTAGTTTCATTTTGATGATTTAAATTTTTAGCGTTCCATCTTATTCCAGCCGGTGTTGGTCTTTTTGTTAGATGCTTATTTCACAGATTTTGGCTTGTAAATTGGTGACTCTAGCTTTATTTTTAATATAGAACTAATTTTATGTTTTTATTATTTTTGGCAGTCTTGTTTTGTCTATAGGATTTCACAGAAAGTTGCAATTCAGCTCTATTATGTTATAAATCTCTGGCGGTCCATTCATCTCGTGTTCATGAATTGCAATGAAGTTGAGTTGTTTTATGGAACAACTTCAATGGTTATTATTTTTTTTTCTTTAAAAAGCACTTAAATTTGATAATTATCAGAACATAATTAATAGGAAATATATCTCAAATAAATTTTTTCGTGCCTAAACTAGTCTTCAAAAAATCTCTACCTCGTTTCCGAAACTCCAACCTGCAACTGTATAGGAGTCCGAGTACCACCACCGCAACCATACGACAGCAGTCTCCATCACCGGCTTCACTTACAACCGCCACCCCAAAAAACCCCACCCAGTTTTCGAGCTTCCATTCTTCCGTTCTTGCTACATGATTTACCTCCCTTTCACTTCTAGCTTCACTATGAAAATAAACTTTCAAAAAGCAAAGGCAAGTGATTCTGTGTGTTTCTGGCTGTGTAATTGTATAAAGTAACACTGGTTCAACAATTTGGGGATGGGGCTTGAGCACGCGATGATGTTTTTTCGTTTTATATTTATAGTCCAGCATCGACGTATAGGGTATATTCAGTTACTGATTGCTGGCAATGGAAACTTACTTTAGTGGGTGAATTTTCTGCATTACAGATTTTCGTTATAAAAATCTTCGCGACTATTTTTGGGTATGAATTTTTTATTTTACCATCTCAAGGAGTTAATCCTTATCAATCCATGATTTAATTCTAGCAGCACATAAATGATCTTAAAGGGTTTGTGAAGGTTTTAGAATTTCGTATTGTTTGGATTAGTGGGGGAGAGAATCTAATCAGAAGAAATGCTTCTCTTTTTCGAAAAATATATCTGCAATTGATAAGGCGAGAGATGGAGGGAGTTCATGATCTTTGGTTGTTTATCCAAATTGTAGATTGATCATCATTGGAAAGTCTTTCAATTCTCGTTGCTATACAAATTTAGGAGTTCAGATTATTTTAAAGATTGGTTCAGAATTCCTACTATTGCTGCAGATGACAATGGATGAAGTATTGACTGTAACATTTATTCCTCAAGTACAGGAATAACTCAGAGAATTTTGACAGAATTTTGAATTTCATGCATCCTGTCCGTCCTTGTGTATTTTCCCTCTTCCCATCTTTGAATCTATTCCCTCCATTTCAAAATTCGGTATAAAATCTGTATAATTATTCTGTACTTGTAGCAAAATTCATAAATTAAG
>CAIGRT010091874.1:0-12993 GCA_903798405.1 Fraxinus platypoda
TTTTTAAAGACATGATTTATGATTTGAATTTAAATTTATGAATGTTTTTGTTTATTTAGGAAAAATAGAATTTTACAGTTCCGCATTTTAAGTACATGAAATTTTTTGTTGGTAACACCTCAAGATGAATGAAATTTTGGGGCGTTACAACATAGGTGGAAGCTAAATTGCTAAGACTTAATTAAATTGGTGGAAACTTAATGGAAATGTCAGAATGTGCATTCTGATAAATTTGAAGATTGGTCACTAGAAGAGGTCCTATTTAGATTACTAGAAAGTTAGGATGAGTGCCTAAAACAATGTGTAAAAATATTTAAGAAGAGAGCATAGAAGTTCTGCATACCTGAGTGTGGGAACCTGTGAACTCAATGTCAACATAAAGCTTCAGAAGATTCTTCACGAGGTATTCTAGGGACAATTGATGTCCTTCAAACAGAGTTGATGTGGCCGTTGATCCACTGCAGACATGAGTTATAGTTAGATGGGAATACATAAGAAAATTCGGATTGCTTGAGAAAGTGTGAGCAAGTCACAGTGCAATATGTTGAGAATTTCAAAAAAGCACACCTCCTTCTGGGCATCCAGCAATTGAGGACTTCAACCATTTTCGCTCTTAGATAAGGATTTCTAACATATTCTGTACTAGCCATGAACATAATAATGAAGTTCATAAAATCATCCTGTCCAGACATAGATCAAATGAATTAATTACTAAAAAATAGCTAATGGTGAATAAACAGTCCACAAAAATGTAAATTGAAGATTCACTTACAAGTATAATCCCATCCAAAGCTCTAGGAATTCTAGATGCAAAAATAAGCAACTCCATGGAGTCTTCCACAAAATGCTCCGGCATACAAGCAAATTCCATTGGGCAAGCTGGTGGTAGAGGCATTTTAAAACCACCTACAAGGCTGACCAACCAAACCACCATTAAATGGTAGTAGGACAATGCCCGCTGAAGAAGCCCTCCGTCCTATGAATAAAGAAGCAAGTTTTTGTAAATAATGAGAAAAATTTGACAGTAAAAAAAAAAGTTACAAACTGCAACAGGGGCACAAGTGCATTCACGTATCATCTGCATTTACAACATTTAGACACTACATGCATGACAACCGGGAAAAGAAATGTCATAAAAGTACATACTCTCAGTATCTGAGCTTCGTAGCATAATTTCTCTTGTGAATACAACTCAATTTCTTTCTCAAGACGTGATATATCCTGCTGCAATTGCGGAGAAGGTGCTTGCCCTACCATGGCTTTGAAAGTGGATAAAGTATCTTCACATCTTGAAATGTCCTGAACATATATTCCAAGATAATTACGCCTTCAATGAGTCTAAAAAACAGTACAATTTAAGGTACACACATAAATATCCAACAACAAAACACTATTTAAAAGGAAATGAAACAACAATAATAATAGATCTGCTCCATCGTTGCCACACTCAGGAGTGCACAACCTGAACAAGATTTTTGAAGTCCGAAAATGCTTTTCGTAATCCCAAGTTAAGCACCCTGGCAGTCATGAAGAAGCATTCACAAATGAACGGGTATTTGGCTTTCTGGCTACAACTTGACATTGGTCTATTACTTTGAAGGAGAGAAACTTCATTTGCTTTACTGCCTGAACTAGTAGCTTCCTGAGATTTTAGCAATCGATTTTCACCATCACTATTACTTGCAGAGACATCAGCTTTCCCAGGATTAATTCTGTTTATCCAGTCAGATATTTCTTCAGATGATGCATGTAGAGCAGTCAGTCCTCTGGTACATGTTTATCATCAGAACGAATTAAGATATCATAGTAAGATAAATGCATCGCCAATAAAAATAAAATGTACATAGTTCCAAGAGAAATCTCCCACCTCAATTCCAAACGATTACTGTCAAATACATATTTAGGATCAACTTTATCCTTTTTCGACATATTTGCATCCAAGAATGGCTCGCAGAGACGAAGCATAACAGCACTCAAATTTACAAACATTCCAGAACTAGCACTAGAAAGTGGATCAACCTGTAACCAAGTGTCATTTATTTAAGGTTCCAGAAGCAATGAAACATATAAAGATTTTGACCACACTCTTAAGATTTGGGAAAATAAAATACTGAGATTTGCTAATATGTGTCTAAATTGAACAATCTATGCTGGGGAAAGATTCACCTGCAAATGTGCACGTGAAGAGTTTCTGTTGATGACCTCTGCAAGGTACCCAAGAACATTCTCACGAGTGTTTGTATTCTTAAGGAGGCACATAACTACTTCCGTCAAGCCATCATATAAGTTGTTCATGACCGTTTTAATAGTTGTGAAGGAAGACAGGAGATCGGCTGGACGACGAGTTGATGCTTCTGAGAAGCACTGCTGGCTGGCATTTTAGGAGAGTATCCACCAATCAACACATTAAAGTTCTTTAAATAAGAAAACTACCAAGGCTACATTCCCTCAAATTCAGCTTCAGGTAAAACTTTACATGAATGCAAAACACTTAAGATTTACTCAAATTTCTACAAGTATATTATGTTCATGGGCAAGTTGCATAACCTTGCAAATACATTATCAGTGTATGTTAGTTAATGTTCATGTTACGCAACCATACATCTATAAAAAAATTTACAGAAAATGAAGCCAAAATAACCAATACTCACGAGACGTGTTGATTTGCAGTGGCTAATATGCACAGAACAACAGCAGATTATTTATACCCCACGAAAACAAACTAGGAGCAGTAACCAAACTCACCCAACATCAGGCTCGCTCTTGAAGAGTTCATGATCAGGCAATGCACTAACATGGAAAAAGGGACCCAAAATGCTAGTCATCTCAATCACTCTCCCATTCAGATACACGCCCTTCGGAATCCACCATGGATGATTCACTAGCGCCTTGGCTCCAACAGGATAATTAACCAGTAACAACAAGGCCCTGAGTGGTTGCTGGAAGTTCCCCAAAGCCGAAACTTTCAGCATACTTCCTCTCAAATCCTCGTACAACTTCTTCAAAATTGGTTCCAAGGAATCGTAGTCCCCATCACGGAAAAACTCCTCCAGAAACCCTGGTGGAGACGAAACTCCCCCACTACTCCCTCCAAACCCATCAATATTACTTCCTAACTCGGAAAAAACCAGAGGCAGCAAAGGCGAAACATTTGACTTATTCGTATCCCAATTCGGAAACATATCTGGATTCCCCAACTGAATCCTACAATACGAAACAGACAATTTCTTAGCTTGCTTCACTACCATCTCCATTTCCCCCCTCACATTCTTATCCTTCATCGACCCAATTTTCTTCCCCTCCTCATAAGCCCGACGATAGCAATTAACTAAATACTGAAACGGCGGTTCAGCCGAAACAAAATTCCCCGATAGCCGATCAATTAAGACTCTCTCCATCAAATCTCGCGACATTTTCAACTCCTTTCCCTCGCTCAAAATCTCCGCTGCCGTCATCTCCAAGTACACTACTCGTGAATCACTTTCCATCGAATCGACAAACGATACAAAGAATATTTTCCGGAGAATAATATCTTCGATTTCCGCCGACGTCCTTTGGGGTTTTTGAGTTGCCATAGCCCAGAAAAATCTCAATAACGAATATTTCTCGAAATTACAAGAAAAATTAAATTAGAGTTTTCTATTTCAGAACTGAAACTGGGAAAAAAAACAGATCCAATAACTTTATAAAAAAACTTGCCTGTTCAATAATAAAGATCGATAGAGATTCATATGCGCATATGCATATAATTAATTAAAGAAAAAATTGGGTAAATGGGAATAATAATAATAATAATGTAAAGAAGACAAGCAATAATGAACTGTTGAAGAAAATACGTGAATAGTAATTTTTTTGTATGTGTAATATGTATATGGGTAGATGGAAGAAGGAATTTTTATTAAACTTCTCGAAAGTGAGGTATTTTGATTATCTTGACACGATGTCGTATACTACGAGGTTTAGGAGACCACTTCAGTTGGGACTATATTGCTTGAAGTTTAATTCATTTTTCATTCTTCTCTTATCAACCACACATTCTTCTGAGATCGATTAAAATCAGCAAGAAATGGGTTTTTGGACCCTTTTTTTTTCAAACTTGTTGCAGTGCCATGACACAAAGAGTCAAATATTGTGGACAGCAACGACTATAATTTTGCTGATAACGGCTATAATTTTGCTGATAATCGTTTTCAGACACGCCCTTAATAAAATAGTATTACACATAAATTCAAAAAAATTTCTTACTCTTTAATCACACATTTTCCAAAAAATACTATTTCAAAATCAATTTTTTTCAAATAATAGAGCTCAAACAAGAGCAAGAGTTTTGAATGATTAGCCCTTATTTGAACTGCATTAAAATTAAGTTACGAGGAAAAATATATTTTAAAATAGTGATTTTTAGGAGAATGTGTGGTTAAAAAATAAGGAAAAAATTATGAATTTACGTGTAATATATTTTATAGGATTCACAATTTTTTAATCACATGTTTCATCAACTTTTATTAAAATTTATTTTTAAGCCCTACCAAACAAGAGCTTAATGTATTTATTTGCAATTTTAATTTTTTTCACAATTCTTGATTATAAATAAAAATGGTCATCAAGAGCAAGATCTTCTAATTAGTGAAAGGTTGATTATAATAATGAAATAAAAAAAATGTTGGATACTTAAATGTAATAATAAGCAAAGGTTATAGACCTTTTTCATATAATTAAAATGTGGTGCACGTATAAAAATTGGCAGTGCCAATATATTTATTTTGCCATTAACTAATAGATTTTTTAACATTTTTTATTTAAAAAGTGCTTTAGTGACTATTTCGGCCTTAACGTTAAGAGGTTTGCTACCCCATGAACTACATGAGCTCTTAGCCCTTTCCTTCATCAACACCACAAAAACCTAACCCCTTTCCTTAGAAATCCTTTTAAGAACTTTCTCTTCCAAGTATTTACTCATCCACTCTCAGTGGTAGGAGTCGGTAGATTACAGAAATTCTTTCATTCCTAATTCCTGTAATAGCAGCAAAGGTTGTCTAGTAGAAGTATTCTCACTTATGAGATCGATAAGAAAAACACATCTAAATAAGAGACAGGTACTCTCTGAGTTTGTCATCCTACCTACAAGTTATTTATTAACGTCCATGTTAGATTTTGACATGAAATTCACTAATGCGGCCGAGATGTGATGAATTGTGCGAGTAAATTAAAGTTAAGTGATATGTTTGCAATATATTGAAGGTAAGCGACCTTATTAAACTTCAATCTTGCTTGCTGTACCTCCAGGCAAGACACACAGGTAGGGCCCGCTTTAATTTTTTTTTTTTTTTAAACATGTGGGGTCCACCTGTTGTGAGTGGCCTGTGAACCATTTTTCTGTAAATATAGATTAATTCATTAAACTTTTGATGAAAGTTGTGTGCCCATAAGTACAACTTACATTGTGGCATTAACACTGCTATAACAGTGCATGTCATTGCAAAAAAATTGAAGTTGAGCCACCTAATTGAGATTTCAATGGAAGTTCAGTGACCAAAAATGAAATTGGCCCAACCTAGTAATGACTATGAGTCCTGTTGAGGAGTGTGTACCACGGAATGACGTCCCAATAGAACAAAACCAAATGCCAAAACCCATTTTTATGAGTGTATCTTACTAGTCTAAAAAGATATGCATCCATATATATCATGTAAATTGAAGTTCCATTTTACCAAAATCCAACAGAAAAAAGATTCAGTGTTCACTGTTCATTACAATGCTAGCAAGGAAATCCATTGCTTTTGTTTAATGAAGAAAGTATGCACAAAAACAGAGTTTGCTTCGTCTGAACATTCTTTTGTTCTGGAGAGAGAGAACGTTTCCTACAAATGTTCTTCAAATAAATCATTCGCGCAACTTTCTTCGTTTTTCCTACGCCGTGCACTTCAAAGAATCTGCAATTATCATGAGAAGGGAGGAAAGAATTGCTTTTATTCAAGATGATCATGAGGCCTTATTGACATAAAGAATGCAGCATACTGTCTGAGACGACGATCGCTATCGACATTAGCTATGTCATGATTTGATACCCGTCTTGTCCTCAGCATATAACGGCGCCAAGCCAATTGTATATTAACGGCAGCCCATGTCCTCCAGTTGGACGAATAAAATCTAGCAGTACGCATAAGCCTTTCGTTAGCGAATTTGTAGCGAAAGTGATCAGTGATATACCGTAGATCGTTTGCATCAAGAGCAAATGCTTCAGTAGATTCGATACAGGTAAATGTTGCAGAAGAGGCAGGAAGCCTATCTATGAAAGGCCGGCGAAGGCACCATGAGAAAAGTTCATCTCCGAAAAATCCTCCAGGATCGAGTATGCTCGTGGCTACCATTCCTCGACTGAGGTTTTGGCTACTCTTTACACGACCATGCATGATGAACACAATCCTCTGCACAGCATCTCCTTCACGAACAATCTGTTTTAATCTTGGAACTGAGTAAGGAAATATCGATGATATTTACAACAGCAAAATGTTGGTTGAGTTAAACTTTCTACCTTTTCATCTTTGGAGAAAACGAGGGGCTTGGCACGGTCACAGATATTATCCAGTATGAGATCATCCAGACTGTGGAAGAGAGGCACCTGAAAAGCATATACTTCATTTTAATAAAAATTTGTCCGCAAAAGATAGTATCGTGTCAGCAAACTCCAATTTTACGTATGGCTTCATTATTATCATCAGAAGTAACACTTTATATCACGCTTTAAGGATTCATCCTAACATGTTTGGCTAAGCTTAAAAGGCTTAGTACAAGTAAATAAATATAAAAATAAATAAATTTTTAAGAAGTAAAGATGGAAATAAGCAACTTATTTGGACACTAAGTTAAATGTTACTTTCAACATAAGTATATTTTTTACTTAAAAGTAAGAAAAGAGTAACTTATCTTGATGTATTTGGAAACAAAATAGAATAAATCTAAGTGTACAACATTGGTTGACAATCATGTGTTGTCAAAATCCTAGCATGTGATATAGAAAACAGTTTTTTAAAATGGATGGATATGGTGATGCCAAATATAATGTTGTAAACCAATGTTATCAACCAATATTGTACATTTAGCATGATTCAACAAAATAATACTCAAAATAAAATTACTTGCAAAGCAGCTTAGTCCAACATGTTTATTTTACGCCAACATGTCAGTTTATCAATTCATTACGTGATAGCCCTTGCTCGCACCTTTTTAATTAAGTCGAGGCAAAGATAGCGTTTGATGTCCCTTCGAAGTCCTTCTGGTAAGTCTTTAATAAGTTCCATCTCATCATCTCCACCCATAGCTGTACATCTTTCACGTTCATATCGACGAACTCTTTGTCTCAATTGTGATGGCAATTGCCTCCGTCTCATCCACCACTCCATATCTCGGCACCTTAGTTGCATTTTCCTCTTCCTCGCCATTACCGCATGTAAAAATACCTTTACCAGAAAAATTCCAGAGATAATTATATACTGTTTCACGTATTCAAAATTTGATGCTAAACAATATTGATTTTTTGTATTTTCCGTAGAATATCCATGTTATTTATGTTACCTGAATATTTCCGATTAACAGCGTGAACAACATTAAACCACTAAGCACCATACATATACTGAACATTACTTCGAGCCAGTGACTTGTCGGTTCCAAGTCATTGCCAAAGGTGCTACAACCAAAGAACATAAAACTGTAAGCATGGCTCCGGCGAATTCAAACAGTAGCTGCAGTTTCTCTATTGAATTCTTTCACTCATTTTACTTCCGTTTTCTGTTTTTACTACACATCTGTAACAGTGGCGGAGCCAGGATTCAATGGTACGGGGGGCTGGGGTGGGCAAGGGTGGGCTACAGCCCACCCCAGCCCACCCCTATCTCCACCCATGCATCTGTTATAATAATTAGAAATATAATCAAAAGGAATAACACTAAAAACCTGGATATGCACTCTTTCAAAAGTAAACAGGACTAAAGTATCATCACCATCCTGTCAATCTGAAGTTTGACAATCCCAATTTAAATAATAATGGTTTTTCAAGTTCCAGCAAAGATAGGGGAAAAAAAGGAAAAAAAAATGCAAGGGGAAAACATAAATGCAGTATTTTCTTCTTCTACAGTAATGTTTTCCTGAGAGGCAATTTCTAATCTATTTTTGAAAATTCTAAGATGTAGCAAAACGCGTTATTAAGACTTGGATTCCATCTTAAAAGGTCAACCATATTAAGAGGTGTAGCCCAAACACTTATAACTTGGCTTACGTTTTCATTTTTATTCTATGTGGGATTTTACCCATTAATGTATCCCCGCAAGATGGTGGCTCGTTTGAACAGACCAATCTTGAAATCCATGTGCTCATTGGCCCAAACTCTTCTAAGTTGGTCTATATTTTCATCTTAATTCGATGTTGGATTTTATCCCTTAACACATGTAACGGCAGAAACTTCCAAACTTCCCATTTCATCATATGCTAATGTACATTTAAAATCACTATCGAATCTCAGTATGACAACCGGGAGGAGCGGGAAATGAATTGCATTCAGATATATGTGGCTCCACATATTCTTGCAAAATGAGTGGTCATATAATTAATTACCTTAGGGTCATTAATCCCCAAAATATGGGATAAAGGATCTTAACAGTAACAGAATTGCTAGACACGACTGGAAGAGCCCACTTGTATATTCCATATCTGAATGGTCCATTGACGTCCAAACACAATGGCTTTCTTAGTACAACGGTTGAGTTATCGGCACATGGATTTCCTATCGTCCCCGATGGTAATAGAAACTGGTAACAGACTTCGTCTGAGCATGACAAAGAGAGATTACATGTACCACTTCTCTTACACTGCTGCTTGAGGCACGATGCAATGCGTTGTATAGAAAGAACATACCAGCATCCCCCGGCAACCTGTAGAGAGGATAACTCTGTTACGGATTAGTTCGACAGGAATAATAATTAGAAAAAAGAAATATTAGGGTGAGACTAGGTTTGTTTGAGCCCCAATTTTGGGGTTAATAGATGTTGAAATAATGATTTTTGAAGAATGTGTGATTGAAAAGGTTTAAGTTCACGTGTAAAATTATTTTATTGGAAGAATGTGTAGTTAAAAATGTCGTTGGGAAAAATGAGTTTTTGAAGAATGGGGGTCAAACAGAATGCACTATATACCATTCAAATGAGAAAAAAAGAAGCCTTTGCCACCCTGTCTACCTTATTGGGAAGTTCAATTCGTGGTCGAGGGGATAAGTGCATATTATGATTAGGTTGTGTAGAGTCCAACAAAATTGACCTAGAATAGATTTTTGAACTATTTAAAACATTAAGGGAATGACGGGAATGAGATGCACTTACATGAGAAGCAATAAAATATGCTATGAGATTAAGGCCAAAACCCCACCAAATGGTGCCAAAGATGTAACCTGTTACTTTCTGCATTCTTTTCATCATGTATATACTGTGATAGACCTTAGGGAGGAACTGGAACAGGAACATCAGCAGGAGAATCGTCATTATAAGTTTTATTTGCTCGTCTTTGATCAATCGTGGCACTACCAGCCAAAACACGGCCTGCAAATTAGAAAAAAGAGAGATTTAAAACATGAGTCAGAAACTAAAATAGCCAGGAGAGAAAACTGGAACTTTCAGCTTAAGATTAAAAAAACTGTTAGTGCCCCAACTTATATCATTGTTTTGCTGTCACCGGACTTTTTTTCTTCCAAATTAGTCGTTGAACTTCCATTTTAGTTTCAATTTAGAAACCTCTGTCTGCTGAATTACTAGAAACACTGACGAATTAATTCACTCACTCTCCCATTCTTCTCGTCTGATCTGATTACTTGTAAGGCATAATTCCATTAACAGACAATAGACGATAGTACTTATGCACGTGTGGTTGAAATTAATGCTAACTTCGACTAAATAGAAAAAGGAACTTATAAGTAACTTTTTAGCATAGTTGAACAAAGGCTAAATAGTCTTTTTAATCAATAAACTTAGTTAGAGATATCTGCCAAGAAAATTTGTCAAGCTATAATCTTTTGAAGGATTTTTAGCCCCGTTTGGATCTCATTTTAATGAGATTTTTCCTTCTTATTTCATTAAGCTACAGAGAATAAAACAATTAAAAATTCAAAAGTTATATCTGCTTTGTCACAGTCCGTACAGAAGTCAAACACAAATTGCTGTTATTGCCTACTAATTTGAATCAATTCAAACAAGGGGCCCCACAAAAGATGAAAATGAGGAGTTAATGAGGGCAAATCGAGGGCTTAGGAGAAATTGTTACTGGTTTAGGTGGTCGGTCCCTGATTCATTTTTCAATGACCAATGGGATTGTGATGCATTTTAACGTATTTGACAATTGATTAAGGATTCACTGCCACCAAGACCGACAATAATATATATTCTACTAGTAATTCATAGCAATATTCTTTTTCATTAGAACCTCCACATCGTATGACAGTGCACTTTTAGGCTCGAGTAATACTTAAAACTGCACAAGATTGAACATCAATATGTTGATCAGAACTCAACTCGACCCAAACTCGACCCAAAAGTTACTGAAGTATTTTAAGTCTTCACACTCAAGTTTATTCTTAATGCGGGATGATATCATATGCTTTTTCAGTTTTCCTTATTGCGAGAGAGAGATAGAGCAACCGATGAATATCTAAAAATTATAAACAACAGTCCATTTTTCGACGCAAGCAAAATTCAGTGCACCAATAACCCCTAACTGCATATTAAATCATGATCGACCATTTATGTGCATATGTACCATTGAAGGTGACAACATCCCACCTTATTTTATTCGTCATTTTGTGGAACTAAAAAAAGCAACCAAATTTACGAATTAATTTAGAATTAGTGTTAAAAACACCATTCATGTGATAGTCCGAGATTACTTTGTTCTAAAGTTAATGAATAATGGATTTTGCCACTTTGTTAGAAAAAATTTAAGAGATGCGGTTACATGATTCGAGCTGACAACAGATAATTTGATGAAAAAGTTGATTACATTTAAAACTGTTCAATGATGAAATGCAATATTACTATTACGTGAAGGATTATATAAAGGCACTGTAACATGATTCATGAATGATACCGAACCTGAGGTACGGGTAGAATCACGAAAGCATCGAACCAGAATCCCTTAAGTGACCGCAGGTAATGCGAAGCAATGGCACGTGCGTCCCACACGAGTTTCCCGCATCCAACAACGAGCGATTCTCTCGACACGTAAGCCAACCGAAACTGCAGCCACAAATGGCAGAGGTGTACGACGTCCAAGCACGTGCGAAGGATGGTGACGATCGCCGCAAGTCCGCCGTCCATATACAAGCACGGCGAGCTACCGCGTCCGATCGACAGGGCGTAGAAGAACAGAGGATCGACGGCCAACGCCATGGCACGTACCAGTAAGAAAGCCCGGTTCCACTTCTGCACCCGCTTGCTTCTCGGGTCCAAGACCCGGCCGAACGGACCCAAATTCCGCCTGTAGCTGTTGGCGGAGCGGGTCTTGCCCGTTTTCAGGCCCGGTCGGTTTTTTATTGGGATTAACGAAGAACCGGCGGAAGCCTCCCACTCCGGCTGGTGGGCCTTGTCGCAGCTGGTGGAGTGGAATACAGGAACACCCACCTGAGTACAAGCGTAGCATTCGACTGTGCTTGATATTTGATTGGGCTCGTCGGCATCGTCCCCGGCTTCTGGCTGAACTGATTCTCGCCGGAATTTTCCAAACCACCTGGAATCAAATACATAAACTCCAGAATTAAATCATGTAAAAGACGAACTAAAACATAATTAATTTTCCCATTTGAGATAAACGACATTCATTATCCATTACTGTTCACCGACTAAACTGACATGAATCAACAAGCTAATTCGTTACAGAATGGGTTTAACAAGATTGCAGAAGAAATTTAAGAACCAGACAATGAAAATTATTGACAGACCTTGAGAGGCAAAAACGGGGGTCTGCATTAGAAGGCATCTTCGGAAGACGGGAACCATGGGAGAGAAAATTAATAGGGAGGAAGAAAACTTTTGAAGAAAATTGAAATTGGGAAGAAGAAATTAAACGAAGATCCAGATGTTCTAGAAAGAAATTTAGGATAGACAGCGCATACCATGCATGGTGGGGATTGAAGACTATCGAGAAGAGTGGCGTGGGGTTATCAATAATGAAAATTGTCCGTATTAGCATCTAGCAGATGAACAGACTGAATTATTTACATATTATCAAGGAGGTGGGGTGCTATTTGGCTGCGCTTAAATGTAAGAAAATTTTAATTTTAACTTACTTATACGTACATAATTACTCGTGATTTTGTGAAAATTACTTTTTTCTAACTTTTAAATAGAAAAAGTTGTATGATTCTTCTCCAATTTGTGCACGGAGTCGTTGTCATGTCTTACCAATCGTTTTCTTTTTACAGCGCGATCCTTAACTTACGTAACCCCAATTTGTTTTGAATAAAAATATATTTTTAATAAGTTTAAATAAAAGTTAATGAAATGTGTAATTGAAAAATCGTGGAACCTATAAAATGTGCTGACAATGAATTCGGGAAAAAAATTAAAGAATGCGAGTCAAACAATAACTTAATCACTTACGTGTGCAATTAGTATGTACAATAATAATAGAATATCTCACATGCACAAGCATAACTTTGATGGGTCCAAATAACTACATTTCACTATATTTTTAATTGTTTCAAAGAGAAATATAAAGAGTCAAACTTTAAACCCCTTTTTGAAAAAAAATCATGTGCAAAGCAGTGAGTATGTAATAGATATTTTATATTTATATATATATATATATATATATATATATACACACTAGGTGCAAGCAACGTGCAATGCACGTTTGCCTAGTTTATATTTAATAGTTTTGTTTAAGAATTAATTTGTTATTAATAAAGATGTAATTTTTTTGGTTAATTAAATAATTAATGATGTAATGTTTATGTAA
>CAIGRT010091909.1:0-17737 GCA_903798405.1 Fraxinus platypoda
AAAATAAGAAAACGCCTTTTTACGCATATACCTCGCCTAAGCTCGCCTAGCTCTCGGCTTGGCCTCCACGCATCGCCACGCATTACGCATTTTAGAACACTGGTTACAATGACAATAATAATTAGGGCTACATGGGTATAATTGTTATTCACTAATAATCATATTATTTACAATATGAGTCACTATTTTCATCCACAATTTTTATATATCTATCCACCTTTTTAAAAAAAAATTATATCATATTTTTCACAATATATAAATTTACTTAAATAGACATGAATAAAACCAAATAAAGTCTTTTACGGGTGGTGGCCCAATGCTTAGTTTCTTCTTCAATAGTACCCAACTCTGCTTGAACTCTCTCTTTAACCTCAAGCTGCTTCTTTTCAATCTCCTTTTCCTTAGCTCTAAAAGTGGAAAGTGCAGATTTGGTCATCTCTTCGTCTTCTTTTATTATGGTTTCATTGATACTTAGACTTCCTAAAATCTGCCCAGATTGTGCGAGAGAGAATTGGCTCTTTATTGTCCACGAAGTTTGAGTCATTTTTATAGAGGGTTGCATCGAAATTCTTCCTTCTTGAATTCTCCTCTTTATGGAGAGCTTCTTTCTCAATCTCTCTCTCTCTCTCTCTCTCTCTCTCTCTTGCTTTTGCTTTAGGGATGAAGTGTGGGTTGGGATTGGAGATACCGGGTGCTCATAAATGAGGCTGGCTGGCCTGACGTTTAACATGACCCACAATACAAAATTGAACAAATATACTTAATGATAGATATATAAAAATTGTGTGAATTAATATAATATGGGTAATGTTGGAATCTAATATGGATGAGTATAATACTTTTTAAAAATTTAAAATTTTAATTGAGATAGATTTAGAGTGGGATACATATATAAGAATGATGGATGAAAATAAAAGCTCTCTTATATTTTATAGAACTACTTATAGTCAAATTTTAAATTTATAATATATGTAATATTTATCATTTGAATAAAATAAATGGATAATTGCAGCGGTGCTCAAAACCTTCAAAACGTTGTAGATTTTTCATTAACCTTTATTTATTGCAACTGTCACCCCAAACTTTTTAAAATGTTGCACTTGAAGCCCAAATGAATGGAAACCGTCCAATCTACCGTCAGTTGACCACCAATATTAAAACCTGACCATTATTTTTATCAAAATAGGGGAGGCTAAAACCATCTATTCAGTTAAAACAATTTTAAATCAATAATATCAGTTATTCTTCACATATTCCGCTTACGAATAGGAGTAGAAAATTGTTCAAAAATCTTCCACAATGAACTTGTTTGAAACCCAAAGAGATGTCAGATGCGCTTGCCATGTTAGTCAATCCTTCCCCGAACGCATATGTGGTAAATTCCCTCAAGTATCTTCAAGGCCAGTGATAGTTTTTGGAGTAAACTTCTAAAAATTGTAGTCTTTGTGAAAAACCTTGTATCATTATCACGAAGTTCTTGAACCTATTTGTCCGTTTGTTAAGTCCGACCTACGGCCTAATTAAGTCTGTTTGTTAAGTGCACCCAGCTTATGCTAAATTAAAGTCGGATTTGTAAGGTCAGCTCGTACTTGCCGTGGTTTGAGGGAACATAATGATTGTAGATTCCTTATACACTGTTAAAACATCTAATCAATTAATTACATTCAGTACTTACGTCAGCGTCCACCTATTCCACTAATCATATGATATAGCTTTGTTCTCTAACTTGTTCATTAATTGCTTGGGACCCATCTAAAGGACGGTTTCATGATAGCCTGATGGAGCCGACCTCAACAACCAATGAGAATCTGCCATTAATGTACTTTCTTAGCTCGGTACTTTTGTTGACAAGATAGGAATATGAAAGATACTAGCTCAACTTTTCCTATAAAAAGGAGCATGGTATCGTTATGAAAAAGGAGGGGAATCAGAACAACTTCATATTTCAAATATCTCATTTGACAAAAACTCTTGTAGTTTGTAAGGAACTATCAATAAAAATCCTTATTTGCACTCAAAGTTGACTTAAATTGGTCCATACACTTTTCGACATCAACACTATTTGTCATAATCAATTTTGTGTTTGGTAGTTTGTCGTAAATATAATAGCTAGGGTTTAGACAAATTGAATGAAGTGGAGTACATGGTCAAAATGTTATAATGAATAGGCCAGTAATGTTTATTGATTGAACCATATTTGTTCTGATTGTAGTGTGTGATTTTTTTTCTTTTTTAGGATGGAACTCTGCATATTTCATAATCCGACTGAACCATGGTGGGTTTCTAATTGCTAAGATGTGAAATTATATGTATGAACACGATAAGATAGCTATCTTGATTATGTGGACCAAATTTGTTTAATTGATTTCTATTAGACAATGTAATGAAGAGGTTGGGGTACTTTAATCCAATGAGGTTATCTGTATAGGCTTGAAAAAAAAGGTTGAGTGAGGCATCATTCTAGTTAGTTACTGATGTAAACTTCATGAATGTTATGAAATCACTTGGTGACAAAAGAGTTGCATATTTGTATTGTTTGCCTAAAGTTGAAGTATCGGAATTGTTGTCATGGGATGAGAATGTACCACCCACATTTGTAGTGACCAACTTGGAAATTGGTGAGGTGTTGGAGAGTGTGCAGAAGGTCAATGAATCTGAGGTTGGACAAAAACCTTCATATGCTACTGAGATTTTTTATGATACGATGGTGATGATCTTTATATTGTTGGTAAAGTTGAAGATAATAGTGTGGATGAGAATATGGACAGTTTAGGAGTTAGGACATATTGAAGTTGTGGATCATTTGGATGAGTTTGATGGTGTGAATGAGCATGGCACTGGGGTAGAAGATGAATAATAGGCTCCAGTCTTGGAAGTAGATGAGGAAGTTGTATTTGATCAAGTATCTACATCTTAGCTTTCAACTGGGTTAGAAGTTGCATAATTTGAGCATCCCACATGTGAGTAGTCAACATTTGATGAAGGAGGTATATTTGAAGGTACAACAGGGTTACAAGATTCACAGATTGAATAGCCCACATGTAAACAATCCACACTTGATGAACAATTTGCACTTGATAAATATTACTTTTTTTTTTGGAGATTAGTATTTTAATAGAATAGACTGTTTTACCCTCCCCTATTTTGGTAAAAAATGGGCACATTTTAATTTTGGTGGTCAACTAACAGGAGACTGAAAGGTTTCAATTCATTTAGGCTCAAGCTGCAACGTTTTGGGTAATGGTTGCAAAAAATAAAAGGTTGGGAAAAAGTCTACAACGTTTTGAAAGGTTTGGAAACTCAACTGCAATTATCCCAAAATAAATACACATGAAAATGTTAATTACATGGAAAAACGCATAAAAAATATAATGTGCATGTTGAACTTCTTAATTATGCAATGGATTTCTCAAAATAATACATATCTAAGGTGGTTACAAGATAAAATTTCAAAATTAAGAAACTTGTTTTAAAGTTTCAAAAATCAGGGCATAATTCAAACTATATTAATTAAATAGATAACTAATTTTTTTATTAATTAAATATATTAAGGTTACAATATTATACAGTTTATGGTCATAGTTACGTACTAATTACAATCACAGAACACCATAGTCACAAATACAAATTTTATAAGTTACAACTTATTTATCAGTCATAAATTATCAAATTAATAGGTCACGCATTATTTTTCGGTCACATATCACAAATTTTATAAGTCACAATTTATTTATCGATCATAAATTATCAAATTAATAGGTCACACATTATTTATCGATCACAATGACAAATTTTATAGACCACAATTTATTCTACGATCACAAATTATCGAGTCAATTTGTAAATTATCAATTAAATGGTCACATCTTAATAAATTGTGAGTCACAATTACAAATGTAGTCTCAATCTCACTTTTTTAGGTAACATATTATTTATTGGTTACAAATTATCTATTTTATCGATTACATAATATTATTGTCACAAATGAACCATTTTATTGGTCACAATAACCCAAATAATTGGTCACAAACAATCTTCATCTCATTCCACCACAACTCTACCAACATTGCCACCATTGCACTACCGACAACCACCATTTGTAGACTGACGCCGATTTGAAATTACAAATAGGGGCTTGTAATTTCACAAATTGCACTAGAGGCCATTGCTCCAAATCTTTACCCAAAGCCCAATTCTTCATACTGTAAATGTCAACATCCTGACGCTGCTTACGTGGGGGTGACGGACCCTAAAAAGTAATTTCACTTCTGGTAAGTACATATTCTAACTTCCAAGTCACACCCCATCGTGTCTCGTCTAATTGAACCCTTTACAAGATTATAGTAAAAGGAGAAACCCTATCCATGGAGAAGGAGAAATCGAGTTGTGTACACAGAGATTCTAGTTCTCATAAAGATAGAGAATCATCGAAAGATCACAATCATCGATTGAAGCACCATGATGGTGAAGATGACAGCTGTCGATCCGATGACCACTACCACAAGCATCATGAGCATTCTAATGACTTCAAGAAGTCAATTGACCATATATATGAACAAGAGTAAAGCGGGGATCGAGAAAATAGACACAAGTTCGAGAAATCTTATGAGAGGTCTTGATAAGTGTGTTTTCACACAATTATTGAAGGCCAAAATAAGCTTAATAAGGATTAATCGAGCGATTTTTACTCACAATTGTGTTATTATTGCTTTTATAGATCAAAATTCCCAATTGAAGGAGAAAAATAACTAAAAGTGTACAAAAACATGACATTTGGGACCAAAGTTAGAAGAGATGAAAGTTGAAGACCTTGAATACAATTTATCGAAGACATGATTGTAATAAACGTCAAATCTCAAGGACCAAAATTCATAACATCAAAGTTGAGGGCCTGATGTGCAATTATTGAAGGACCAGAACCACAAATGTGATTGGTTGATCTTTAATCGACATAGAGATATATTAGGATAAACAAATCAATTTGGGGTAATTTTACTCGAGAGAGGTAATTAATTAAAATAGAAAATTCGGGTCTATCTTTGTAATTGAGTAATTTTCTTTCTTTCTTTCTTTTTTTGGTTTATTGAGAAATTAATGAGATGAAGGTTAAGTGAAATCATGAATTCCAACTCTTTTATAATCCAAAAATCTCACAACTCATAAAACTGTAATTTTTGATATTTTAATTGAACTTCAAACTAATTTTCTTATATCAACATCAAAATTCAATTGTGTGTATTTCATTGTTAGAATTGAAATTGACTATTGTATGATTAAAAGAAAACATTCCTTATGTGATTGACAACCCGGACTCGATTGTCCAATGTTTAAAGATAAACATCTACTCAAGCAATGGCACCCCCAAGATATCATTAGTGATGGAGACAAATATTTTTGTAATCGTCTCTTCGACTCAGTTTTGACCAAGTATGGAGTAAAACATCGATGGCCTTTCCTTATCATCCACAAACTAGTAGACAAGTGTGGAGATTTCAAATTGGGAATTGAAGAGAATTTTTTAGTTGACTGAGAAAAGATAGGTCCAAAAAATTGGATGACGTATTATGGGCCTACATAACCGCCTTCAAAACCTAAATTAGTATGTTTCCATACCGTCTCATGCTTGATAAATCATACCACCTTTCGATTGAACTTGAACATTGAGCCTATTGGACAATCAAATCATTGAACTTTGATATAAAGTTGGTCGGTGAGAAAAGATTGCTCCAATTAAATGAACATGACGAGCTCCACCTAGATTCTTATGAGATTGGCCGGATTTACAAAGAGAAGACAAAGAAGTGGCATGATAAACACATTCTGAAGCGGGATTTCTATGTTGGACAACAAGTTCTCCTCTAAAATTATGTGCTCTGGTTGTTTCCCAAAAAACTTCATTCTAGATAGTTGGGATCTTTCACCATTGCTAAACTCTTCCCACATAGAGCGGCCGAGCTGTATCATGAGGAAAAGGGAAACTTCAAATTCAATGAGCAAATGTTGAAGCCGTACTTGCGAGGTGATTTTTTGAAAGACAAGTCATCCATTCTTCTTGCCAACCTGAAATGATCATGCCTAAAAATCAAACTAAAAATTTCAAACAAGCAATTGTTGGGAAGCAACCCAATTTTCTTACTTTTAAACCACACTTGTGCGTTACTTTCATTATACAGTTTTTGATTAGATATCATTTTTACATGTCATTTATTGAAATCCTAGTGCCCATAGCTCTCAACAAGTTGGGGGTGAATTTGTAATGATGTATACAAGAAGGTCACAAGCTCAAGCCCATCATTAGTATCCTTCAACAACCATCCAATCGAGGAAGTTTTGTTAACCCCCCCCCTCTTTTATTCAAGTTTGGGGGTAATGGTTTATTTTTTGGTGATTTTGTTTTGACGTGTTAGACCTTGCCGATTTAGGATGGTTTGATGTTTAAAATTGTTATTGATTCATAAGTTATGACCAAATATGCTATTCTTGCCTAATTTTCTTCCTAAAAAAATTGTTTATGCACGTAAGATCCTATCTATTTTGGGCTCAATAATAATGATCAATTATTGTCTAGGTGTGGAAATTATTGATTAATGGAGAGATTTTGAATTGGTAGAATTAGGTTGCTAGTAGTGTATAAATTCCTATCAAGCCTACATTCTCTTCTCTTTCACTTAACCATATTGTGAGATCAGTTTGGAGGTGGTCGAGCTGGTGAAGGATATTATCTAAAAGTGTGTTGATTCCATGAATTGATAAGAACTAGGTTGTGAGTTGTGTTTAAATTTGTATCAATCTTATCATATCTTCTCTTTCACTTAACCATATTGTGAGATAAATTTGGGGTGGCCGAGTCGATAAAGAAAATTATCTAGAAATGTGTTGATTTTATGCATGTTGATTATATTTGTTTGGAGTGTCTTTGGCTAATAAGTATAAACTAGGTAATAAACATATGATAGGGATCTAAGCCAATTTATTTATGTCCCCCTAAAAAGGGCATTGCACTAAACCTTTTTTCCTCAAGTTAGTAAGTATGTAGGGCATCTCCAAACTCGATCCCCTTTTGTCTTTAAAAATCGGGGAGATATTGACTTAAAGCTCACTACACGGGTCAAGAAGAAAACTTAAAGGGGTGAGATCAATCATAAGCTAATTATTAAGGTTGCAAGAAAATTGTGTATTTGTAATTGAATTTAGTGGATTTGAATTACTTAGTATAAGATTAAATGTCAAAGCACTCAACTTTAGGAAGAATTATCACATGTGTAGATTATTGACATTGTCCGTGATACCTAACCAAATTAGAGCGGTAAAAGAAACGAGTGATTTGAGAGCAATCTATAGATTAACATTTTAAGAAAGAAAATAATGATGTTTATGTAGGGATGTGAATTTCATGAGTGGGAAAGGAAAGAAATAACCACTAAGGGTCGGGTTGGCACCAATTAGAATTTTTTCGTCTTTGCAACTTTTTCCAAGTGCAGTGATGATTGAAAGTGAGTCTCACACACTAATCAAACATTGGATAAACTCAAATTGTTTGAGTATTAATATTTGGAAGCATATTTCTGAATTGGTTATACGATTTTAAACTCATGGATATTTTGACAAGCTATCTAATATTGTCGATTTTTATCACGTATCGTTTGATTGTGTTAGTAGATAATCTTACTCTGGAAGAGCAAGAATTTAAGTTTGAGGGTATTTGATAAGTGTGTTTCATACACTTATTGGAGGCCTAAATAAGTTTAATATGGATTAATCGAGAGAATGTCTACTCACAATCATGTTATTATTGCTTTTATTGATTAAAGTCCTCAATTGAAGGAAAACAATGCAAAAGGAAGAGAAAAACGACTAAAAGTGTACAAAAATATGAAGATGGGGACCAAATTGTAGAAGAGCTGAAAGCTGAATGACCTTGGATGCAATTTATTGAAGGGCTTGATTGTAATAAAAGTCAAATTCAATGATCAAAATGCACAAAATCAAAGTTGAGGGGCCTGAGCAACAAGAAGAGCGAAAGGTAATCACCAAGCGCCAAAGTATCCCTTGCGAGCACCGATTTACAGGGGTAAAATTTTTTATCCCTGTTCGGTAAATTCAGGGCAACTTTAGGACATTTTGAACATCTTTTAGGGCTCATTTTTAGGACATTTAATTAGTACTTTTTCAGCCATTTATTGGGCACTCTTTGTTCATCCATTTAGACAAGGAAAACAGAAGAACAATCAAGCAGAGTGGAAGGATTTAGAGGGAGAATCAAGATTATACAATTTCATTACTTCAAAAATTCATCCAAGGGACGAGTTCTAAGCTTTTGAATGTTGGGATTTATGATGTAACTTAATTTAGCTTTATTAATGTTAAAAGTACTTATGTTCTTTCTGCATTTACTATTGTGTTTTGGTGCCTATCATTTATGTGGTCAATAGATAATTGTGTTGATTGATTTGTATAATTATTAAGAGATTGTTGTGCATTTTAGAACAAAGTAATAAATGCTCTAAGTTTTTGCAGGAGATAGAGATATACTTCTAGCCCTAGTGACTCGTTGAGCTATTTTCACTAAGGTGCAATTCGATTTGTTAGGTTTTAATCAACATAGAGATATAGTGGATTAAACCAATCAGTTAGCGGTAATTTCACTCGAAAGAAGTAATTAGTTAAAATAGAAAATTGGCTCTAACTTGGTAATTGAGTAATTTTTTTTAAATTGAGAAATAAATGAGATGATGGTTCAGTGAAATCATGAATCCTAACTTTTATAATCCAAAAATTTTACAACTCATAAATTGTTATTTTTGTTATTTTAATTGAACTTCAAAAACTATTTTTCTTATACTTTCAACATCAAAATTCAATTGTGTGTATTTCGTTGTTAGAATTTAAATTAACTATTTTGTAATTAAAAGAAAACACTCCCCATGGGATCAATAACCCAGATTCGTTAGTCCATTTTATTACTTAACGTGATCTATGTAGTTCTAGTTTACATTTTTAGCTACCAAACCTTACGAGATAGGAATTCGTAGAGAGAAAGTTGTCAGAAAAGAGGAAAGTAGGGGGAGAGTGAGGAAAATAGTAGCAGAAGAGGGGATAAGAAGAGAGACAGGTTTCGAAAGAGGGGGTGGAAAAAGGCAGTGGTAGATGAAGGTGGAAGAGCAGTGGTATATACGGTGTTGAAGATAGAATGAAAGTGGTTGTTTGCGACGAAGGTGGTTGTCCACAAGAGGGAGTGGCTGTTGGAGTAAGGTTTTGAGGGAAAGATTAGAGAGAGTGATTGGAGAGATTAGAGAAATAAAAGATGGATAGTTATGTTGAGAGAGAGAAAATGGATATTAAAAATTTGTATTATGACCTGATTTTTGAATAAATAAGTTTTAAACTTGATTTTTAAAGCTAAAAGTTGAAAGTCATGTGTGGGTGTAATTTCCACTTTACCGAACCTTCTATCTAGGTATAGTAATTGTGATCCGACAATCAACTTTATCTTTTTGATTTTCGCTTCAAAATTTTAAGAGAAAAGACCAAACTATTAAAAATGGCCACTAGTTCTAGAAAACAATTATGGGGGTTCATGTGGGCTGTGGATATTTGGCTGATTTGTGTCGAAACAGGTCTTTAAAATTCTATACGTACTATTAAAATGTTGACATTTCTTTGTTCTCTTTATAGATAATAGCCTATTCTTATGTATATTTTGTCTATTGGGTGAAACTCGATGAATGAAAGGGGAATTGAAAAAAAAAAGTGAAAATTGGCCAAAAATGGTACAAAGCAAAGCATGGAGACTAAAATGCAAAACATCCAATAGTTGATTTAAACCACAAAATGAAGATTGAAGATGTTACATAACCACGAAATGAAGATTGAAGATGTTATGGGTTCAGGGACCAAAATGCAACGTTTTAAAGATAGTATAATTGGGCAATTGCCCAATTGCTGGCTTGAGAAATCAAAAGTAGGGGCTTAAAAATTAGTCTGGCTGAGCGCCCAAGTCAAGATCTGGGATCACGGCCAGTTTCCTTTTTCATTCAAAATTCTATATGGAAACCACTTTCTTGCATGCTCTTTTTTACCTAATTTAATCCCTAAAAATACATAACATGGGCAGCCAATATGAGGGACCTCTCATGCACCAAAATTCATCAATTAACATCATAAAAAAGAAGCCAATCCATTGTGCTTGTGAGAATGAAGTCAATTACAAGTTTTCACGAAATTAGAGTTTCAACCTTGATTTTTGGAGGGACAACAAGAAGATATATTGGAGATTCATCAAGAAACCATTGAAGATATTCAAGACTTCAAGATCCCCCTTCATCTCCTTCATAAATTTAAATCCGGGTTATGTTCTTTTAATTAAACATGTTTTCTTGTACTTTTGTAATTCTAGGCTAGGTTTTCAATTATTAAGATATTAATGAACCCTTTTTATGATGTTTTAATATAAATTCTATAATTTGACATCCAATATGTGTTTATTCTTAGATGATTATTATAGGATTTAATGACTCGTCAATTACTTGATTTCTAATTGGATTGTTCGTGAATTTTATTGATTTCGAGAGAAATAATATGATAAAAAGAACATTATAACAACTATTGTAATGTAGTATAAAATCATTCAAACACAATTTGCTATTCGATTAAGGTTAGAATTAATTGAATCTAGTTTAAGTACGTAGTTCTCGTGAGAACGATACTTTACTCTTCACTTTATTATTTGATCGCGATGCTGTACACTTGCGAAAAATCAGACGATCACGAACCCTCTGTCTCCTTCTGCTAAGAAGAAGGGAAAAGGAAAGATAGAGCCTCAGCAGGAAAGGCCAAGCAGAATGAAAGTCTCCATCAAAAAATTCCAGGCCCCTACCTCCGCCTAGCGATGTCAACGAGCCGAGCCGAGCCGGGCCCGGCCAAAAAAAATGAGGCTCGGCCTGAGCGGCTCGGTTTTTTTTATTTTTTTATTTTTTTTCTTTTCTTAGCTGCCTTTCCAGGCAGCTAAAAATAGCTGCCTGCAAAGGCAGCTTGCTGCCTACAGGCAGGCTGCCTACAGCACAGCTGCAGCCTGCAGCCGCCTGCAGGCAAGCTGCCTACAGGCAGCAAGGTAGGCAGCTTAGCTGCCTGCAGGCACAAGGCAGCTGTGCAAGCAGCAAGCTGCCTTCAAAATTTTTATTTTTATTTTTTTTTTAAATATTGGCTCGCCCGGGCCACTGGCCGGCCCGGGCTCGAGCCGACTCCCTAAAGTGGGGCTCGGTTCCACCGAGCCCGAACCGGGCCCGGCTCGGGCTTTTTCCGAGCCGAGCCCGAGCCGTCCGAGCCTTCGAGCTTTTTTGCCACCGCTACCTCCGCCAAAAGACAGACGACTCTTGATGAGTCCAGGAATAAGCCAATTGTGGCGAAGCCCATTACTGCCATTAAAATAATCAAATCGGAAGAGGATCAACCTAAAGAGGGCCTAGTTAAAAGGAGATGTGGCAAGAAGGTTGCCTAAGAGTGGCATAATGAAGGCAAAGCATGAAGCTTCTTAGGGGGTCATCAAGAAGAGTTCGACCTTGCTACCGGAAATGGTTTAGTCTGCGACAAGGGTCTACCTTAAGTATTGGACTGAGAAATATTACTCAATCGATTTGATATAGTATCAAGGTCGGTCTATGGGCTTCGCCTTGGCATCCCAAATAGAGATGCACCAGCTCCAAAAGAGGAACAATGAGTTCCTAAAGATAGCATATGAAGTGGGAGTGGAGCTGAAGAGGCTAAAATCTAAGGCCTCTAACTTTAATAAAGAATTTGAAACTGCTAAGACAAAGCATACCGAGGCGGAGTCGAAGGTAGAGTTCCTTACTGTTGAAAAATGAAAATTTAAAGAAGGAAGTCTAGCTCTCTAAGTGCGAAGTCGATGCTCTAACGAAGTGTGTGGATACTTCTAACCATCTTTAGATGATAGCTTCTGAAGTCTTGGAGGCTGCTAATAAGGAGAAAGGAAAGCTAAAGTCTTAAGTGGATGGGCTGAATGCTGAGGTTGCTAGTTTGAAGCAACAACTTGAAGGGACGAGTGAGGTGGTAATCAAAAACTACTTAGAGCACTTTCATGAAATGACTGAGCATGATGGCCTCAGTTTATACTGAAAGAAGGTTGCATAAGATAAAGTCATAAAGAGAATGGTTGAACTGTACATGTCAACGGACTTGTCGATTTTGAAGGAAGAGTTCATTCTTGAAGAACCTGCTACTCCGGCTGAAGACCCCATTGAAGATTTGATTGTGAACTTGAAAGACAACCAGCAGCCTCAGCCAGATGATGCCAATACTTAAGACTTAAGTTCTCTTTTCTTATTTATTTTATGGCTTCTGAGACCGTTACCTCCATTTTTATAAGCTTATGTTATTGATCAATGAACTGCTTCACTTCTATTGGCCTATTTTGTTTTAATTTCCTTTGTCATTTGTTTATTTGTACAAGTATAGACGCCAAGCCAAAAATAAAACTTAACTTAATGATAATGCTAAGTTGAATTGTTTAGTTGAACTGATCAATAATCTAAACTAATTCACTTAACTGAACCTAATGATGTACTGAATTGAATTACATCTTTTGAACATAATCTTTTCATAGGTTCAACCAAGATCACTTAACAAACTTGAAAAAAATTATAAGTATAGTGGGTTTGACCAATTGATAAAATCTGACCTTTTAACTAAAGTAGTCCGAACCTTAGAGATCGGATAGCTTCGGTAATAATGATATCAGATGTATAAACAGTTCATCATCGTAGGGTTTGTCAAATTGATTTGTATAATTTTTTACACTTGTTGGGGCTTATACCAGACCATCTGGGGGCTCCTTCCATAGTGGATGGTTCATCCATGGAAAGATTCTCCTCATAGGCATCAAGGTGGGCCCCCTGTGGGATGCTTCGTACCTCTATTTTTTAAGCTATTTTACTTCTTTGCATAGGGTGGTTCTTCCATTCAAGAGGTTCTTCCATGGTGGATGGTTCATCCATGGAAGGTTTATCTTTGTAGGTATCAAGGTTGGGCCCATGTTGGGTACTTCGCACTTCTCCTTTCAAAGTTGTTTTACTTCCTTGCATGGGGTGACTCTTCTATCTAAAGGCTTCTCCATAGTTGATGGTTCATCCATAGAAGGTTTCTCCTCATAGGTATCAAGGTAGGCCCCATGTGGGGTGCTTTTCACCTCTCCTTTCGAAACGATTTTACTTCCTTGTATAGGGATGGCTCTTCATGCAAAGGCTTCTTCCATAATGGATGATTCATCTATGAAAGGCTTCGTCTCTTAGGTATCAAGGTGAGGCCATATGGTGTGCTTCGTACCTTTCATTTTGTAGAGGTTTTACTTTCATGCAAATGAGTGTCTCTTCTATGCAAAGGAGTGTCTCTTCCATGCAAAGAATTTTTTTCATGGTGGATGGTTCATCCATGGAAGGCTTCGTCTAATAAATATTAAGGACTTTTTTCATGGTGGATGGTTCATCTATGGAAGGCTTCGTCTCATAAATATTAACGTGAGCCCCGTGTGGGGGTACTTTGCACCTCTCATTTCGAAGTGATTTTACTTCCTTGCGTGGAGGTGGCTCTTCCATGAGAGGCCTTATTTTTATGGTTCATGGTTCATCCATGGAAGGCTTCACCTCGTAGGTATAATGGTAGGCCCTATGTAGGATGTTTTGCACGTCTTTTTTTGAATCAGTTTTTCTTCTTTGCATGGGGTGACTCTTCCATGTAAGGAATTTTTCTATGGTGATGATTATCCATAGAAGGAAAAATAAGAGGTGATCACACATGTTCTACAATTTATTTATATTAAGGACTACAACAAAAACAGTCATTTGCAACATTAATAAGGCAACATTTGTCGATAAATGTTGTTAAAAGGGTCTTTTGGAAACATTTTAGTAAGTGAATGTTACCATTGATTAATATAAATGAGTTTTTGCAACGTTTTATAGAAAAATGTTGCGATAGATCCTTTTTTGCAACGTTTATTGAGTGTTGTGGAATGTTTTATCTTTCGCAACGTTTATCAAACGTTGCAAAACAAAAGTATTTTGCAACATTTGTCAAACGTTGTAAAAGTAGACTTTTCGTAACGTTTGTTAAACGTTGTGAAAAGTCTTTTTTTTTTTTTAGTAATATGTTACATTCCAGCCCAAGGGTGAAGCCCATTACCAAGACTTAGACCGCTACCCAGCTGGCCAGCCCAATCCAAAAAATTAAAAGCAAAACATCAGCCTCATCCGACATCCACCCTCCATTTCAATTCAATTTCATCCAGGCTCGACCTTCGCCTCTCACCTCAATGTCTCCTCCAACTAGCCTCGGGTCGCATCTCAGTGCCGACGATTCGTCTTCTTCATCCTTCGACAGTTCCTGCTTCGCCTCCGTGCCGGGGACTTTGAGCCATAAGTTTGGAAGTCTAGATGTTTTTTTTTCTCTTTAAATCTATATTTTGCGTATACATAAACCGTTTGGGGTTTCTTTGGTGAATTTGGGTTTTCGATTCTTGGGTGAGGATCGTTAGGTACAGAGTTATTCCATCCACTCTGATGGATTTTGTGGTGATTCTGGACCTCTGGTGAAGCTGAAGTAGTAGGATTTTCTAATTTCTTGGCTGTGATAATGGTGGCTTTTGGGCTGTTTTGGTTGGTGATTCGGTGAATGCATCTTTTTGTTGTCTGTGTTAATTGTTAATTTGTTATGGTTTCTGGTTTTGCTCAATGCTCATGTCTTTATATCTTAAATGTTGAAATTTGATTATCATAGTTTGATTTGAACTTTGGGTATTGTTGAAAATTGAAATTGCCACTGCTTCAAGTTTATGTGAACTGATTTCTGCTACTAATTTGACATGGAGGAATAACATTACTGAATGGAAACAGAATGATGCTTGGATTGGTTATAATTCGACTACCAAAAATCTTAGTGTGATCTTCACTGGTTATATGAGTAATCAGAAGCGAAAATCTCGGCTTGATTACAAGGTAGATTTGAGAGATTACTTACCTGAGTTGGTGAGTTTTGGTTTCTCATTTCGATGTACCTTTAAAAAGACAAAATAAATCTATTGCACTTCTTCAATGCCTTGGGTTAATGAATATAATTTTATATCTAGGAGTAAGAAACGTGTTGTGAAGGATACTTTTGTATTCACAATTGGTTTGTGTCCTCTATTCGGAGCCAATGTTGATGCATTTGAGAATTAGTACAAGAAAGGACTCATGCCGAAAAATAAGTAAGTTGGTACAATTTGTCAATACATCTGACTTTTTATTAATAAAGTGACACAATATGCAACTTTCGTGATAAAGTGACATTGGATGTTTTTGTGATGCAGGCATAATCATTTCAATGATGAAAATTCTGTTATTGATCTGTGTTTCTACTTAAATGATATTTCAATCTTGTTTAAATTTTGGTGGTATGAGTTAATGACTCCTAATGAATGTTTAGATGATACGGTGAGTTATTTTGTTAGGTGTTTGTTTAATTACTTTGATGGGATTTTGAATTTGAGATATATGTGTGCAGTTGGGCAATAATCGCGTCCAAATTCAAAGATAAAACAACCAGACAATGTAGAAGAAGGTTTGCTGATATAGAACATAATGGATATAAGCATCTTTCTCTCTTCATTGAAAGAATTTTTTATTTTATTTTGGATATTATTCTTATGTGTGTATAATTGTACTGTTGGACAGATGGTTCACTTATCTGAATTCTGATTTGAAGACAGGAGGTTGGTCAGTTGAGGAAGACATGCTCTTATGTGAGGTGCATTATTGCTCTGCAACTTGTTGATTATTTTCTAAAATAATTGATTATTGATTTTCTTAGTACGATAAACTGAGGGGTTCTTGTTTATGTTAGTTTAGGTGTTAGTTTAAAGATTTTCATTTATTTTGTACTCTCTTCACTTGAATTGATATTG
The DNA here is from genome assembly GCA_903798405.1 of Fraxinus platypoda. NCBI lineage: Eukaryota > Viridiplantae > Streptophyta > Magnoliopsida > Lamiales > Oleaceae > Fraxinus > Fraxinus platypoda. The sequence continues at coordinate 15,953 of CAIGRT010091909.1, forward strand.
AACTATTGTTCTTTATCTGTGGCTATGTGATGAGAACATTTATGGCATATTTGGTATGTTGGATTGGACAATGAGGGCATGATTTAAATAGAAAATGAAGTCAAACTTTTGTCTGATTGTCTTGTGCAGTATTCTCCAATATTGTGCACCAAACGTGCCTTTATTGTTAGATTGCATCAGACATTGGTAATAAGGGCACTTTCTAATATACTCTACTAATAAGGGCACTTTCTAATATACTCTTCAGTGCAATAATCAATAAGAATCTACAGTTAAATATTGATTTTTGATGTGATCTGATTGTAAAAATCAAATTCGGGCACAGAAGATATATGGAAACAGATGGACTGAGATTGCAAAAGTAGTTTCAGGCAGGTAATTAAATGTAAAATTGAGTATTTTCTCTTTCCTAATTTGTTTGGAGTAAAAAAGAACAGTTTTTAAAATCCCTACCTTTTGTTTTTGTTCTCATGTAGAACTGATAATGCTGTGAAGAATCGGTTCACGACTCTGTGTAAGAAGAGAGCAAAGCGTGAAGCCTTGGCGAAAGAAATCCGAACTTCATACGTCAATTAAAACAACAAAAGGGTTGTATTTCCAACAAGGCTTAATACAGATGGAGTAACTGCAAGTACAGCACCTCTTAAAAAGAAGAGGTATATTAAATCAATGTCCTTCCTCTTGTTTGAAAAATGTCACTTGGATCAAAACATATTGAAATAAATTTGATTTTGATCTTTAGGATGGCTTATGGCTCAAATCAAACAGAAACCTGCAACCACCGAGAAAAACTAGTCTGAGAATGTAACTTGTCGATTCAGTCGCATGTCAACCACATGAAGGAGGGTATAGTTGATGGAAATGAGTTCAATACGTTCTTTATAATAGAAACTCTATTATATTGTGGTTGGATTGTACATGTCCTACAATGCAAATTGAAGTAATGTCAGCCATGTTTCTTATGCTATTAAGGATGTTTGCTAATGGGATGTTACGTCATTTTGACATCCAAAAGATGTATCTCAACATATATAATTCATACAATAAGTTCATAAGGAAGTCTATAGTACTTGAGGTTATTCAACATTTTTTAGTTATGATTCATCATTTTCTTTTTCACACTAGTTTCTTTGAGGAAAAATGCATCGTAGAAGAAGATGTTGTGAAATCATTGGCCCTAAACATAGTTCTAAAACTTCCACGGTAAAAGAACTGGTTAGATTGCTTTCTAAAGATATGCTATTTTTTATTTTCTTTTAATTTTTAGTTCTTCAATTATCTCATTCCTTTTTTTTTTTGGTTGCAGTATATCAAATATTTTATCGATGAATGTTGAATGAAAAGCCAAAGACGTTTAACATTGCAAATTTTGTTACTCCATTGTATGTTTACGAAAAGAAAAAAGAAGATGAGAATTATGATTGGACTTGGTTGAACCCCAGATCAGAAATGCTGTTGCTTTCCAATTTTCTTTTGACAATTGCGTTTATCATTGCTGCACTTGCTTATGACTACTTGCTTTCAATGTCTGTATTGAACAGTAATGTGCGTGGCTCTGTCTGCTTTTTTTCTTTCTTTATTAGTTTTTCCGAAGTTTTTGCAAAATGTAACTTATGGATTTGTTTGGTGAGGAGACTGAGGAAGAGAATAAGGCTGCTGAAGAAAGGCATCTGGAAAGAAAAAAGAGAGTAGCTTCTGTGTTTCGTTTATGATCGAGTTTTTCCATTACCCTTTTATAAAGGATGCAACAGGAACTCTTCAATCCTTACTCCTTTTTAGATAGGT